>JAODLL010005685.1:2329-33092 GCA_026546735.1 Forbesichthys agassizii
TCAATCAATCAATCAATCAATCAATCAATCAATCAATCAATCAATCAATCAATCAAGGAGGGCCTGGACACGCCCATACAGCCTGGAGAAAAGGTCAAACCAGCTGTACAATTCAAACATCCAGTACTTCTACACAGCCCTGGCTTTGTAAATAAGAACACAAACAAAGTGGCAAACACCGCTGACAACAACAATGCCCTTGGCTTTGCAATGCCTTTCAATTTGTGTTACAGGGCAGGGCTTCCGAGGGAGTTTTCACTAACCCTGCCTAGAAAAACCCAACAGTTCCTTCAGCGGCATCACCAGAAAGCCCTGTGTTCCAACCCGCCTGGCAGTGAGAAGGAGACAAGCGTCATGGCGGCCACGGCCCAACAACGCACCTGAGACTTCATCTCATACAAGAGGGGGTTGTCCGGGGTCAGCTGGATCGCCTCGTCCCACTTCTTGACAGCCTCCCAGTTCCTGAAGGGCACACGCACACACATCCTTTCCTTACATCTTTTCCTTAAAAGGTGGAGTCAGCTACCACAGAAGAAGAACTCGATCAAAAACCAAAACACCTCTCCCTTCAGTGTTATAGGGTGCTCCCTCTAAAGCCAAAGACAGGTGAAAAGGGGCGGGGCTTTGGATCGGTAAATTATTATGAAGGAATATCCATACATCCATCATCTTGACCGCTTATCCATTAGGGTCACAGTGACCGCTGATCCATTAGGGTCATAGAGACCGCTGATCCATTAGGGTCACAGTGACCGCTGATCCATTAGGGTCATAGAGACCGCTGATCCATTAGGGTCATAGTGACCGCTGATCCATTAGGGTCATAGAGACCGCTGATCCATTAGGGTCACAGTGACCGCTTGTCCATTAGGGTCATCAGAGCAGCTTATCTGATGACCCTAATGATGAATTTCTAATTGGAATGAAAGAGTGACAGTTGACGCGTCAAATCTCAAGCCAGCGACCGCGATACTGATCAACCCTCTTACCCCGAGCTAGCATAAAAATAGACTCAGCACTACACCCTCCGGGCTTGCATAATTGCATAATGCCACCGCCTAGATGTTAAAAGGCCTGCTTTAATGTAAGACCTATTTTAGTCCAGCGAAAACATCACTTAGCACTAAAAAAAAAACACATTTGCTAAATTATTTTCTTTATTAAGGCTACATTTACATAGCTAATAGCTTCCATTGTCATGTCATTGATAGTACATGTTCTTTTTTTTTTTTCTTTTAAAGAAACATTTATTTGTTTATTTGCGTTAAGTGACGTCGTATATATTTATCACTTGTAGGGTTTTAAACAGGGACATCCTCTGCCGACAGCCTTCTCACTGAACTGACACCATTGTAGTTCTTACCGCAGTATTGATGGGGAATTATATGGGTCTGATATCACAATATCAGACACACCACTTTTGTGGTGTGTCTGTGCACGCTAGATAGATAGATATGGAAGTGTTGGTGTTAGGCGGGTCATGCATTGTTAATCAGGCTCCATTTGCGGTAAACTGTATTTGTTCAAAGGTTAATTTGGCCACAGCTAGTGTGCTCGTTCTCACAGAATATATCAACTGTTCTTACAGGTCTTTAAAAGGTGGTAAATCTCAATGGAGACCAACCCTTGTAAAATAAAACGTTAAATGTAATGAATAAATAACTGGACTCAAATTAAGATTTTACATATAGTATATTTTCCCACAGTGTGGATCAGCAACCCCAACTGTAAGGCGTGGTGAGGATATTCAGGTAAGATAATATGGGTTGCCCCATGATAAAATGTATTTTAACAGATATGCTCCAGATGAATCCAAACACCATCTCCTCCTCTGGTAAATATTGACCCAAGGATACTCGACACTTATTTCGACGAGTCTTGCGCTTGTCCCAGCTATTCTGGGTTTATAGGGACGGATATCCTGATCAATGATGGAGATAATGAAGTCATAAAGCCATCACACTATACCAGAATGACGAGGGACATTTTTTTCTATTGCAGCTAGCGAAAAGAGGAAATGAAACTGGGAAAATGTGGAAACACCACCACAAATATGTCCCAAGAAGTGTGACACAATAGAGAAAAAAAGCACACTACCCGTATCCCCGAGCGCACATCATCGTATGGAGGGGTAGAGAGGGGTGCAGGACTGTCCCCCGAGGTGTGGGAGGGACGGGGCTTTTGGGGGTTTTTTTGTTCAATTTTATCGGGGTTCCCACCATTATGTCAAAAGTCAAATTCCCTACCCTTTCACTGACTAAAAATCTACATTTTGGCAACTTATAATGAGCAGAAAAGCAATTCAACAAATTATAAATGTACAAAATTCCCTGATATTTCATGATTTTACACAAACAAAAACAAAAAAGGTACAAATTCCCTCACTTTCCATGTCTGAAATGTATTTTAAAATTCCATTGATATTCCAGAAATGCCACGACCAGTGGGAACACTGAATAATGTCTATGTTGTACATCACAACGATCACAAATGACTACAAAGCCTTTTCTCACAGGCACATTACTGCCATCTGATTTCCTCGTGTAAAAAAAAAAAAGAAAAAAAAGAATACATCTTGATGAACACTTATTTATGAAACCTTTCAGAGGAACATGAACAACCAGGGCGAGCACTGACTGCTGACGCCTGACATCTTCTCGGCTTTCAGCAGCGTCGACTGTGGGCAAGGTCATCGTCGTCCTGGTGGGGGAAACCCGACCACTTGCTGCTCGCTTACAAGACGTTTCTCAGCAGACTACTAGGCTGGTGTAACCAGACCCACAATGCACCTGGTGAATAGGGTCTGGACACGCTCCAATGGGAAGTGTTGATAGTCGTTGCCTATATTTGGGCGTAGACCTCTGGTTAATTCTGACACATTGGACAGCGTTGTAGCCATCGGTGTTGCTACAACTGTCTCTCCTAGCTCTACCGCCATTTTGAAACACGCGTAATTTCGTCATCTCACTAACCCACCCTGATTCGTCTGCCAGCAGGGTGGCTGTATAAACGTTAATGCAAACAGAGTTTCCTGTTTCCTGTGCCTGTTCCTGTTCCTGCCCCAAGCTACCTCCAAGCAATGGTCTGGTTCCCGGTCCCGACAAGAGAACTTAGTTCTACCACCTCGGCTGGCCGGTCTCAAGTCTCTCATCGAAGTCTCTCCTCAAAGACTCAAATGGCCTCTGTCCTGGCACCACAATGGTGGAACGAGCTTCCAGCAACAATCAGGACTGCTGAAACATTAACCATATAACCATATTCCACAAGAGACTCAAGACACACCTCTTCACAATCCACCTCCATACCTCAACTAGCGACCTCTCCACCTTCTAGCACTCCTAGCTACTAACTAAAGTTTTCTCCTCAAATGCCTTTCTTTCCTCTACTTTAAAAAAAAAAAAATATATATATACAGTATATATATGTTCTGCTCTTATGTATTCAGCACTAGTATTAGGCAATTTATTATTCAGGCCACTAGGAACTTTGTTTGATGATTGATTGACATATTGACATGATAGTAGACGTGATGACAAGATGCTGTAAGTTGCTGGTGTTTGACCTGTCCATCTATTGACAAATGTACTACTTCACTTCGGCTTAAAGCGTATGCCAAATGCCGTAAATGTAAATGTTTCCAGACTATAGGCCTGGTTGGTAGCTGAACGAGATGGGAGCTTTCTAAAGAAAAGTCAGTTGTATTGCATGGGCGGGATTCTCATCCAAGGCCAAGCTTTAAACGTGTCAAAAAAAGCCTTCTCGTACGGTTGACTTCACACATGACAGTTACCTGCATGTAGATTATGATACCAATCACAGTTAAAAGGGCCGCTGCTTTTTCTGAGTCATGTTCATTTGAAGCCCAGCTGTATAACAGCGAAGTATCCTCCAAGAAAACAACGCACGGGGAAAAAAACAATACTCGTGCTACATAGGAAAACATTTCACTTGCGTCATGAAGCTATAGGGTCAATAAGGGGTCATCAAGGGGTCATCGGGGGTCAATGAGGTGGTGTGGGGAATTTCCCTGAGGGGTCATTCTGGAGCAGCAAGACTGATTCCCGGCAGAATCCCATTTCACAAACTCAATTATGGGTTAACTGTGCTCATTAACATGGCATCCGCTGGAGCAGGCTCATCACAACGCAACTGTGATAAAAGGTAAAAGACGAGGGCCCAGATAACAGCAGTTTACCAAGTAACTCTCCGCGCATTTGCAAAGATATCCAGACACAATAACTTCCTGGAATTTAACCTTAAACTCAAATTAGATGACTGTGAGTGCCAAGTTAAGGCTCATCGTTAAAAAAGAAATTATGTTGCACCCAAAATGTTCTGGTATTCAACCTTACATTCAAACGATATTGACTGTGACTTACTAGTTTAGGCTCATCATTATATAAATGATGAGTGCCTAATGATCCTACCTCAATGAATGGGCAGAGAGAACTCTTAAGTTATCCTGCGATATGAACAAATATACTTAGTGGGTGAGGCTTGTTCTGACAGAATTAATTTTATTCAGTTGATGCTTACCATTAATAAATGTATAAATGTATTTGCCAAGTCGTTAAAAAAAAGTATGTCCATGTGTGTTATTACAATTACAGTCTACTAAAGAACAACAGACCCAAGGTCTAGTGAACATATAACTATTTATCTTGAACTCGAAAGCTGTGTAATGGCGCCCTCTTCTGTTCATAATCTGATTTGGATAAATCATATCCAAAACAACACAACTACTACGTCCAACAATCAGAACCAAACACATACATATCGACAACATCGATAGATTTGCATTTTGTTTTAACTACATGCATTCTCAGTAGATCCTCCTGAAAACGAGGGGCTAAATGTTTAGCTGACGTTCACACACTTCTCTGCACTACACACCTAACCCACACGCATAATACTATCCACTGACCTGCCTTGCTCGGCCAGCATTGCACCCTCATCCTTCAATCTCTGGCTTTTGGCTGCACAGTCTTCTAGCAGCACCTCTCGGCGTCTTTTGATCGCATGCAGCCAGTCCACCTCGCCATCCTTAGACTCTGCAACGTCGGTCTTCTCTGCCTCGGCCTCAAACTGCTGGACCACGGACTTCGACACCTTGTCGCCCACTTTCCTCTTCCAACCAAATGAAGCCATACTTTTGGGTTATACGTATTTAGGATTTCCAAGGAGAAACTAGGCCGACCTACAAGGAGAGAGTTTTAAATTGTGAAATAACTACAAAATAACCATATCGTCATAGCCATAGCCAAGGATGCTAATCGTGTTTAGCTTAGCTATAGCATTACGCGAGGAAACTATTCTTGCAGGATAATACAAACGTGTAATTAATGGTGAGATTGTTTTTTTAATACTAACACAATTACAGATTGCAATGTGGACAAACAGCAGCTGAAAGGGATCAGAAGTGTAAGATACCTCTGTTATAACCATATGTCGAGACAAGTGTGGACTCCGTAAGCTGAAGAACCGTAGTGAGGTTGTTGACATGCCTTGTTAAAGAGACACGCACCTAACTCAATATTCTGTTATGGTACCATGATAGAACGACAGGGATAATACCATATTACCATTAGAATGAGCCTACATGCACCCTATGCCACCAACTCTCTCCAGGATACGAAATTACATCTAATTTATATTCTATATGGACTAGTACAGCTTATTAGTCGACCAATTCAGATATTTCAAACAGTTTTAACTTCTTTGTGAGGGTGAAATGCAGCCAAATGCAACAAAAATGCCATCTGGAATGATCGAATACAATGTTCTCCAGTTTTAATTAATTGTATTAAGTTATGACGCAAATGCATTACAGACTACAAAAAATAAAGTTAAACACTATTGTGCAATTTAGCTGTTTATTAGGCAGTATGTGTATAGAAATTATTTGAACACTGTCCATAAAGATTTACATTGGTCATTCTGTTACGGTCCCTTTAAACACCAAAGAAAAGAGAACAGGATTTCATTAAAGCAGTTCAGACAGATACAAAGTCAATTTCTGCACACAGTCCATTCGTAGGACACAACCAGTCATAACACCATAAAATGGCCCAGAAATCATGGTTTCACACATTCATGTCTCCACAAAACCAATGAATTTACCTTATGCGCATTAAAAAAAATTATAACTTGCATCTGCCCTTCAAAAGACCACATTTCCATGATCATTTTAAATTATGACACAGAAGTCCTATATTGATACATATAATTTCAGTCCAGAACTGCTGTGTAGGCAGGGGACCGTGATCGAAAGACAATCAGATTTATTGGCACACTGCAATATTTGGTGACTTCTGTGAAACAATAAAAGCCTTAGTAATTATAAATGTTGAAATATGTTTCAGTCTAGGTTAAAATTTAAACACTAGCACCTTAAAATCAACGCAATAACAAATACTCCATTCTCATTTTTATAAAAACATCCAAGCATGTTTAATTAATCCCAATAGACTGGATGAATTCTCATAGCACAATTAATTAAAGAGTAATTACTACTGTGTTTGATGCCAATATGAATAAAAATTTAACTTAAATGTAATAGTTGTGTTCTTGAGAATTACATTACAGTTGATCTCCAGTAAATATTAAAATTTCACAGAAATAGTATATTAACAAGATTGCAGGGATGTCAATGATTCTGATAACAAATGTCTCTAGAAGTGATTGACAGTACTGAAAGTAGACAAATGACAACCCTAAATAGAATATTTAAATTAACAATTGTCCAGGTAGAAAGCTGAGAATAAGCTGTCATTAGACAAACACTGACCACTTACTCTGTAATACTTCAGGTTTAGACAAATATGTAAACCTTAATCCAAAAAGATAGGTTGATGTGGGGCCAACAAAATAAATAATCATGTGTAACATTCAACAGTTTGAACGCGTTTACCTGCCTATATGCATGTGCATGCACTGCATAAACTGCTACAGATTACTTTAAAATCAAGTCCTGAGCCCTATATAAATGTTATAGATTGGCAGGTATGAACTCAATGCAGGTAAAAGAGATGTTACATGGCAATTATGTCCCATTTCTCTTTTTCTATCATTAATCTGAAAATTAATTAAAGAAATCAACTTAGTAAAATTATAATCAAGTCTAGTCATTTCAATGTGAGACACTGAATATTATGATACACATCCAAAAGCAATCTTGGCAAACACTCGAGCTGTGACAGTGGGCTTTGTTGATCTGGTCAATCACGGGAACCTGAATAATTAACGATCGGAGAAAACAAGACAATGTTTAAAAACCAGTAAAAGAAAAACAACGCAGTATCATCCAGCAATAGACCTTAGTGTGGGACAAGAATCCGCTAATTCCATTTCCAATATAAACTAGATCACTCCCCCCCCCTCATTAAAGCACTGATAAATATGTCATTCTTTAGAGAGATATATATTTTTTAAATGTAGGGGACAGAGTAATTCATACAGAACATTACAGCATGGATAAAGCCATGAAAAGTTGATATGGTGGTGGTGGGGGGGGGTGGGCATTGCACTTCTAGTATGATCACGGTTGGCATGGAAACCACTCGTTGCAGCCGGTGCAGTCCTCTCCTACGCCGGCCATCTCTCATCTCCACTGAGAGAAAGGAGAACAACTGTGCAAATGAGCTCCCTGCGTCTGCCGCTACACCACCTTGTGGCCGCCATTGTCCCTGCAGGCTAAACGACGATGGAGAGGATGCTTTCATCTCCTGCACACACACACACACACACACAGAAAAGCAGCCCGGCTCGCTGGCTGGCTGCAGGACAGAGCATTCAGTGTAACAACTCATGATTTAAATGCAGGAGCGGAGAGGGGGGGGTTGGGAGCCGTCTAATAAAAATGATTGTAAAGACGTAAAAACCTCAGTGTGAATCTGCCGCAACCGTCCAATCATACGCGTTCCCTGCCAGCTCTGTGAGGAAAAGTGCCCAGGTCCAGTTCAGAGGAGGGGCGCCAGCCTGCATCAGTGCCAGGGGAACAACAACAACAACAGGCTCACCCCAAGTGTGGACCGACTGAGCCACGAATCGGACGCACCCCGCTTATTGCTATTTAAAAAATAAATGTATAATAAAATAAAAAAAACAACAAAAAAAAACACTCGGGATAGGGGGGCGTTGCTGCCACGAGCTATCGGGCGAGCAGCTTGATGAGGTTGGCACACATCTCGAAGAACTCGATGGTGTGGCTGCCTGGCCGCGGGCAGGGCGCGGGGGGGTCCACCCCCCCTCCTCCTCCTCCGCCCGTCGAGTCGATGGACGAGGTCAGAGATGACGCCAGGGAGCTGTCGGCGGGCCTGCCGGGGAGCCCTGGGGGGGCGGGTACAGGAGTGGGCACTGTAGTCGTCGTGGTGTCAGTTGCCTTGGCGTCCGTTGCCTTGCCGCCCTCCCCACCATCGGCGATGTCGCCCTTGGAGGAGGTACGATGGTTGCCTAGCGACCCAGAGCGGTGAGGCGTCGCCGTCCCCGACTTGGCCTCCATCATGTCATCTGATGAGCACAGGGACACGTTAGCCCACCAGCTAGCACGGGACACGTTAGCCCAACACGTTAGTTCACCAGCTAGCATGGGACACGTTAGCCCACCAGTTAGCACGGGGACATGTTAGCCCACCAGTTAGCCCACTAGCTAGCACGGGGACACGTTAGCCGCTAGCACGGGGACACATTAGCCCAAAACGTTAGCTCACCAGCTAGCACGGGGACACGTTAGCCGCTAGCACGGGGACACATTAGCCCAAAACGTTGGCTCACCAGCTAGCACGGGGACACGTTAGCCCAACACGTTAGCCCACCAGCTAGCACGGGGACACGTTAGCCGCTAGCACGGGGACACATTAGCCCAACACATTAGCCCACCAGCTAGCACGGGGACACGTTAGCCAAACACGTTAGCCTATTTCTCCGAAATATTGTTCA
The DNA here is from genome assembly GCA_026546735.1 of Forbesichthys agassizii. Classification (NCBI taxonomy): domain Eukaryota; kingdom Metazoa; phylum Chordata; class Actinopteri; order Percopsiformes; family Amblyopsidae; genus Forbesichthys; species Forbesichthys agassizii. The sequence continues at coordinate 11,267 of JAODLL010005685.1, forward strand.
CACTTCTGTCTAAATCTGCGTTAGTGAGCACTTCACCTTTGCCGAGATAATCCATCCAGCTCACAGGTGTGGCACATCAAGATGCAGGTCAGAAAGCATGAGTACTGCACAGGTGTGCCTTGGGATGGCCACAATAAAAGGCCACTCGGAAAAGGAGAACAGATTTAGACTGATTTGTGAACAATATTTGAGAGAAGTAGGACTTCTGTCGATTTCTTTTGTATATACACCACGTTCCAAATTATTATGCAAATTTTACACTGATTTTCCTAAATAGTCGATGCAAATGAGCCTCTGGAGGATTCTACACCTTGAGCTTCCCGGGACTCCAGAGGCACCAGCAGCTTCAAATACCCGTTTGCTGCTTTGTAATGGTATTTTAGCAGCTGCTCTCTTAATCAGATGAATTTGTCAATGCCTTAATCTGGACAAACCCATCTGTTCTCTGAATCAGCCACAAATCTCTTTAGAATACAATGATACATTTTCATGAAATATCTAGTGTTTTCATACCTTGTCCAAGGCATTGCACTATTTGACACTTTCCCCAAGCAGAGATCCTTGTTCTTTCCCAAATTGCTTGAAGCCCGTGGCCTGCTTAATAATGTGGAACAATGAATTTAGATTTTTTATTTCTGGAGAAATAAATACTGTTTTTATTGGGTGGTTTGTTCAATGAAATTCAATTTATACCCGAACAGTTTATGACTTAAAAATTATACTGCATCGACAATTTAGTAAAATCAGTGCAAAATACCATTTGCATAATAATTTTGTAACGCGGTACACAATTTGCTTTCCCCCCTCATATATACACACACATACATAAAAAGTGACTGGGATACACATACCAAGATGTACACATACACCCCCACCCATTAAGAGCTACAGGTCACAAGAGGCTTGTTGCCATTTCTAAGTGGACCATATTTCATTAACAAAGGACTTGCAAAGCAGATGCTGAGAGTTAAATTCAGCAGCATCAGATAAACTTTAACACCTATAGACCTGCGTTTATAGCAGGAGGTTGTTATTTCCTATACAAGCCAATTGTGACTTCCTCAAAGATACACCCAGCAAGCACTGACTCTTAAACAAAGTATTTGCACCAATCCCTTATTCCCAAGTATGTGCATTTGCTTAGTGAAACTTAGTGTCTGAGTGAATTTACGTTTAAGCTTGTGAATTAGCATCCACAAACATTACCTCATGAAAGACGACAAGCAGCCCATGACAAGGTGCCCAGTGTTTCCCGTTGCCACTGGCAATCATTCGCCACAACAAATACTGTAGCGTAAACAAGGGGAACGACAAGTGCATCTGGATCCCACTTGGGGATTCACATTTGAAATTGATGTTAGTTTGTGAAGTATCGGATTGATTTGCATGGCACCATTCATGGTTTATAAAATAAAGATAACAATTGTCAGCACAGTGGGTATTTCGTTTTTAGTCACAATGAAGGTATTAAACAAATGCTGTGTATATATTGCTCTATTGGGCTCCAATTTTATCTAAAATTGTGATTGATTATGATTATTACCATGACTACCATGGCTGCACCACGCTTGTTAAGTCAATTTGGTTGACGCAAATAAATCATTACTGTCTGCTGACATTTGATTGGATGTTCAGTCCTTGTGACAATAGCTCGAATTCATTTATTTGATTAAAAAGAAACAAACGGCATTTTGACAGTCTCATACACACAAAACATAACATTTATTTAGATGCTTATTGATCAAGATACAATTCCTGGAATGTGCATCCCAGTCCCACCTGTTCCCAACCTACCGTCTATGCTACGGAAGTCCAGCAGGTAGGTCCTGCTGTCCACCTGGTACAGCTGAAGGCTCATCTTGGTTTGCATCCCAGTGATGGGGTTCTTTCTCCGGACACGCAGGTAGTAGGGGTTCACAACCTGGAGTTAGAGAGCAGCGTAAACACACACACACACAGAATCTACAGACTGTGTTGAGAAGGCTACAAACTCATTATTATTACTACACTTACTGTGTGTACTCTAAAGTAGCATGCAATAGTACATTTAAAACTGTGTTTAAAGAAATACATTAAAAAAGTATAATCTTGGTACATAATTAGACTCTGCATGTTAACAGGAAATTTTACAAAATACACAAAAAAGCATTTGTGTCTTTTGGTCCTTATCTGTGTAGAAATATAAGACATGGTGACAGAATAACAGGGCAACATTCCATCCTAGGACAACCAGAACCTTGTTGTTCAAAACGAACCCAGAGGGGATGGACATGAGTTTGGAGTGGGATAATAATAAGTGCGATAATTTATGGGATTTCCAAACGAGTATTTGAATTATGGCTGCAGCTATCGATTATTTTAGTAATCAAGTATTCCACCGATTATTCCATAGATGAATCCAATACTATATTTTGCTATGTTAAAGGGTAATAGTAAATATACAAAAATAGAAAATAAGAAATGTCATATAATGAACAACAAATTGGTTTCTTGTAGGGGGAAAAAGAAAAGAAAAAAAAACACAAAATTTGTATGGCCAACATTTTATACAATATATATGTCAAAACTAACCAATTAGGACTGTTAGAAGATTCAGGTACAAAGAGTCCTTGCCAAAAAACAAAATATAGCCATAACTGCTACATTGGATTGGTGCATTTTATGGTCTAATTGCAAATTGCACCACTTGATATTTTTGCATTTTGTGGTATTTTGTGCATTGCTGTAAGGTGTGCGAGTGTGTGCGTGCATGAGCGAGACTATCATGCACTGTATATAATAACATAACTGTCTTAGGTTTCACATATTGACCCTGCATTTCATTTTCTGTGGTTAATTTATTTAGCTAAATACAAAACCTGAATCAAGTTTAGACTAAGCTCCTACTGCTTTAATCACCGGAATGGCCTTTAATCCTTTTCACACAAGACCGTAAATAATACTTAACTGATTACTAAATTGATCATTTATATGGATTTGTTAATATTTGAGAGACTTCTGTCGATTTCTTTTGTATATACACCGTGTTCCAAATGATTATGCAAATTTTACACTTATTTTCCTAAATAGTCGATGCAAATGAGCCTCTGGAGGATTCTACACCTTGAGCTTCCCGGGACTCCAGAGGCACCAGCAGCTTCAAATACCCGTTTGTTGCTTTGTAATGGCATTTTAGCAGCTGCTCTCTTAATCAGATGAATTTGTCAATGCCTTAATCTGGACAAACCCGTCTGTTCTCTGAATCAGCCACAAATCTCTTTAGAGTACGATGATCACGCTTACATTTTCTGTCCGCACCGCTAGTTAACTGTGGCGCAGGTATTAAACAGACAACGTGCTAGTCAGATACAGGTATGTTCGACGTAGCTGAACGAAAAAGAGTGAAAATTCACAATTCTGTTTTGTGGCCGGGCAACAAAAGGAAAAACGAGGTGAGGTATCGCACCACAGGACAACATTCATTTGGATTCAATTAGTTTGATTTTGATTGGTGGACGGTCCAGCACACCCCCCCTCACCTTCCACTCGTAGTCCAGCTGCTTCATGGCGCGGCACACCTCTGACATGATGTCACTGGGTCTGCTCTGGCTGCGGATGCCCAGGTGCCACTTGGCCCGCCTCACCCCCTGGTGCTTGGCCTTCTGGGGGTTCAGCTCGTCCAGCGTGTGGCGCGGCCGCGGTGGGGTGTCCGCCACCAGGAAGGGCACGCGCTCGGGGTGGGGCTTGATGTGGAGGGAGGGGGGCGGCCCTCCTCCTGCTCCTCCTCCTCCTCCTCCCCCCCCGCCGGCGACCACCAGCGACGCCGTGGCGACGCACAGGTGCTGGTCATCCAGGAAGGAGTCGGGCGGGCTGGAGGCCAGGTAGAAGTCCTTGGCCTCGCTCATGATGCGGCGGTTGTCGATGATGAGGTGGTAGGCCACGGCCAGCGGGTCATGGTGGTTGCGGCCGTACAGGCAGGTCAGCACCTCCTCCTCCGTGCACTCGAACTTGTCGCACACCTCCTTCAGCGCCTCGTCGTCGATCATGTTGTTGCTGTAGGACGGGTCCTCCGGGAACAGGTACTTGGGCAGGTCCTGCTTGAACCAGTTGTCCTCGCTGTGGAGAAGGACCAGAAGCTTTCATTAGTGACTTTAGTTCATGTGTTGCTATATGACTTTCTGCCACTAGATGGCACACTAGAGGCAGGGGCTCTCCAACTTTTCAGGTAACAACCCCCCAAAAATAAATAAGTGCAAGAGAATCTCTCCCCCGACTATCCCCAGAGGTGGTAGAAGAATAACAGCCATATAATTATGGCTTATTAACCACTGCACTAGAGCACCAGCGTCTCAGACACAACACAAACGTTCCATGGGGTGAGGACACACACACACACAAACACACGAGCGTAATATATCAGGATGCCATTAGCCCGCTATACATTTACATAGAAGCTGTTTGCTGCTATATTAATGTTAAAAATACCATATAAAAACAGCTTTAAAGCTGAACTCTCAAACTTGTTAACATAAATGAACAAGTAGCTTCAAAAAGTATTAGCACCCCATTATGGAAATCTGCACTGAACAATTAGATAACTTAGCAGACGCCTGATTCAAATTTACTTGAGTGAGGACAACTACAAGGAACAGGTGGAGGTGGTGTGTGTGTGTCACAGTTCACACCACACCCTTAAAGTGGTGACGTCCACTTGGACAGAACGGAGCAATGCCGGCTCTCTCTATTTACTTATGTAGCAATTAACAAAACAAGCAGAAACTAGGCAAGCTTAGTTCAGCTGGCCGCGGGCATGAGCCAACGCCATAGGCCAATACCAGCATGGGTTTGGAGAGTGTGCAATCCTTGTGTGGATATTCCTGTGGAGAATGTTGCACGTAGTGCATTACTGCCACCTACTGTCTACAGGGTGCATTACAACCACCTACTGGCTAGAATGTAGAGCAGGCACTTTAAAACAAGGTCAGTCGGTCAGCCAAATTTGCTCACATTGGCCTGTCCTGTAACACTGCTTTGCGGCAAATAAATAAATTAATGAATTCTCACACACACACACACACACACACACACACACACACACACACACAGCAGGGGGCGCCAAAAGCGACCTATCCTATCAGGACGTCAAGTTTCCAAGCTCACCGGATCTCCTTGATAGTGGCCCTTTTCATTGGGTCCACCTGCAGCATGTTCTTCAGCAGGCCCACCACGGAGGGCTGCAGGTACTGCGGCGTGAAGAAGATGCCGTCGCAGATCTTCTTGAACAGCGTGGGCACGTGGTCGTCGTCGAACGGCAGCGTGCCGCACAGCAGGGCGTACAGAATGACCCCACTGCTCCAGATGTCCACCTCTGGGCCCGCGTACAACCTGTGCGTGTTGCCGGTAAAACAGCTCGACTTAACTAGAGAAATGTATACATTCCCGCCATCCCTCTCAAAAAGAGCCTATTGTCGACCTTGTAATAGCTGAACCCTTCAGCCCGTTGCACGCTGCAAGCGGAGCCGATCCGTAGCTGAAGCGTACGCGTTTTATTCTCCGCTATGCCTTGCATAGGGGAGAATATTCCCCCCACCCACCAGCACTCTGTTGGTCAATGGTCATGATAGGCTACCCGCCGTTGCATGCTGCATGGATCGTGCAGTATATGAACATATTATGCTTGCTGCAGGCCAGTAAGTGTATAATCACAAATAACATTAGGACAACAATTTAGGCCAGCAACAAGGTAAGATTTTTAAGACGGTTAACAACTGTCTAATCGAGGAAATGGTGGGTGGGGCTTCAAGAAACAAGCAACCCGTTTTCTTTTAAAATGAATATGTCTATTAATATATACGTCTAATTTGCTTCTACCATGTATTCCCATTGCATTCTACGTAAAAAGAGCTTCAAAAATGCAGCTCAGCGAGCAGCTTCGGTCTCGCTGAGCTGTGAGCGGATCCAAGCCATGAACGCTCCACGTCAGCTTCGCGTGCAACGGCCTTTAGCCTAATAAGCCAAATGTGTGGTTGCACTGACGCAAGCGCAGTTTCACATGCATAATAGACATAACCCTTTTTTTTATTAATAGTTAACTAACTATAACTCACAGTTATGTCTCCTCCCCATTCATTTAGCTATTGTCGGAAAAAAATACCCAGAAAATACCAAGATGGCTGCTGAGCGGCCGGATTTGCGTATACAAGGACCAGAGGATAACAGATATACCAAATATAAATAGGGAAATAATAAACAGACCCACCTTCCTGAGATGACCTCGGGGGCAGCGTAGTTCGGGGAGCCACAGCTCGTTCTCAGAAACTCTCCGTCCGACATCATGTTTGATAAACCTGCCAGACAAACATGCATCAACATCACAGACCATTTACACAGGGAAGAGAAACAACTACACGAGGCTGTGATGTGGCACGAGATGTGGCAGCGATCAGCATCTATCCTCTTACACAGCCGTGAAAAAGAAATAAGAGACCGATGCAGCAGTTTCTCAGATTTGTACCATTTAAGTGAGTCATTTTTACATTCTGATTTACAGATCGGTTCTATACACGACACGGTAGTCAGCCTTAACAAAGGAACTAAGCGGAGCGTTGCAGGGCGCTGAGGAGGCCACGTCTGTTGTGCAGCCCTACCAAAGTCTGCGATCTTAGCGTTCATGTGGGCGTCCAGTAGGACGTTCTCCGGCTTCAGGTCGCGGTGCACCACCATGTGTCTGTGGCAGTAGTCCACGGCAGAGATGATCTGCTGGAAGAGCCGGCGGCTCTCCTTTTCATCCAGCTGTCAGAGTACGCACACACACACACGGAAACCATCCAATAGGCATCACACACACACACAAAGACACATTTAATAACCAATAAGCGTTAGCGCAACGCATCAGCTTCAACAGTACTAAGCTACCACATGTCTTGCAACTGCGTTAACAGTTTCAAGCGTGGGCGGGGCGGCTTTATTCCGTCACTGCCAGTTGGAGATGACGAGCGTCACTCGAGCGTCACCAAGACTACGGAGGCGTCGTCGTGCGCGTGCATGACACTCTGAAACAACCCCGAGACCCCCCTGCGCCCAAGACTCCCGTCGGCTGCAGCCCCGACAGAGAGCCAGGGCTGGAGGTTTAGCTCACCTTGCCGTTCTTGCAGATGTAGTCAAAGAGCTCCCCACCGGAGACGTACTCCATCACCATGAAGATGTCTGTAGGGGTGCTAATCACCTGATACCTAGAGGAAACAAACACTGGGGTTCAGTTACCACAACACTCTCCTTACCAACGCAGAGGGGCAACTGGTTGTCATAATATTAACTGGGAAATAAAAAGCAGAGACATATGGTGCAATTTTATAATAAAATGTTATATTTATACGTTTTGTTTTTAAGCATCTGCTTTAACGCAGCTAACCTGTATAATGTGTCAACAACAGCAGGTTTTACACCAACTACCTACAACGTCGTGTTATGCAACATACGACATATACTGGTATATTTTGATCAATACCGTGGCATAAATAAAGAGCTATGGAATACCAGGGAATAGGTAATTGAGATATGTGAGATAGTTTTGTTAACAGAGTCATCGGAAGCACGGTGTAATCAAATCTGCTGTCAATTATCTTCGGTAACCCTTTGAAGGTTCTGTGTTAAACCGTGTGGACATTACTTGCTCGGAAATATTGACATCGGAGCCAAGAAAGAAAAATCCAATGTCTAGAAAAAGGGGAGAGGAAATAAGCTTCCAAAACAATAATGCGAGTGCTAAAACTTATAAAAAAATAATAATTAAAAGAACGAGTTATGGTGCTAAAACAAAAAAAAAAGCTTGTTCCTCATGTGACCATTAAAATGTTTGTGAATTCTACGTTTTCCATCCAACCTTTGTTAGATGCGCTACATCCCTCTTTTTTTTGAGTTTTTCAGACACTAGGATCAGCACCTAACAGTGCAGTGGAAGCAGTGCAAAGGGACACGGTAGACACAATTGTAAGATAGGACACCTGCTGGTTCTGAACGCAGCTTGCTTATTAGTTACAGTATTGTCAGACAACAAGACTGACTGTGAAACGAGGCTCATTATGATTAATTGAGTTTACTTGAATCTTGAACATGAAATCAATACCCACCATTTTCATATAGAACCTGTGGCCTCTCTTAGAAACAAACAAACAGACTACACAGCCTAGATAACAGACGTGTCAACTTTGACACACATACAGGGCAGACACCATCACTGGAGATTGTCCACACTGCCCGACTAGCCCGGGTTGCTTGTTTCCATATGCAAAAAAAAAAAAAAACGCCTGGTCTGTAGTCGCCTTGTTTGTTTGTTGAGTGAGTGAACACACACACACACACACACAGTGTTGTGTGTTGTCTGGACACTAAAGGGTAGAGCTATGAAGAAAGGGGGGCCCACCACAGACAGACCCACCCACACATAGTGCTTTAAGCACCAGCAGCCCATGCATCATCTGTTTGGAAGACTACTTTGTAAAGCTCTGTTCATCTTGTGTCAACAAAGCTCCTCTAAACCATATGATTTGCAACCACTTCAGCTACACTGCTCAAGTTAGCATTACACTTTAGTCTACTGAGGTTTCAGCCTATGTTCATTGTAACTTATCAACAAGGACAGCTTCAGACAGAAAGCCATGAACTATATTCACCTGCAAATAAGTCATTACAACTAGTCACATTAAAATGTCTCTTTCACCAGAGCTTTAATAAAAAATAAGCATAATAAGTTTGGCTCATAACTTTGGCTCACAGGCAAACAATCATAAAAGATACTGTACCCAGCCCCCATTGGCTTCAGTTCTACAATACATAATGGGGGTAAGCCATGGACACAAAACCACTACTTACACCGCAGCAATCACTACTGTACATAATGCAGACATGTAAAGGTGGCATCACAATCATGGACACCATTCACAGAGAGGCCTCAACAGCGCAGTAAAAGTCACAACAACACACGGACAGGATTAAACTGACAGAAGGAACCGACAGGCCAGGTCATACCAGATAAAGCCCAAAATACACCACACTTGGTGGTAAACCTGATTACTTCTGCTCTGCAGACTTCAAGCACAGCTGCTCATTATATTTCATGGTTTGAGTCTCCACCGTATGTTAGTGTAGGCCCACATGTGCGATATAAACACATTGAAGATGGTTATCTTCCATATAAAGCCATATTTTGATGTATTTATATATATATAAAACAAACATCCACGTAACACACTGGCCCGGTGAAGCACCAGGGTCTTGAAGCTATGCAGGAACGTTGGGTTGGTGTATTTAGTCTTATACCCCATCATTACAGTGTGGAAATAGCTCAGCAGGTGGCAGCAATGCAGAGCACCAGGGGGATATACAATGCCTGGCGTAATCTAGGACTTACAGTTTAATTATGTGGGGGTGCCTGAAAAGCTTGAGGTTCTGGATCTCCCGGCGGATCTTGCCCACCACATCTAGACTGCGGATCTTCTGCCTGTTGAGGATCTTCACGGCCACTTGGTGCTTGGTGAGCTCGTGTTGGCCAACTGCAGGACGAAGCAAGGGAAAACCGCGCGAGGGAGTACAATTAGCCGACAAGACGGGACAGACAACATACGATGACATTGTTGTGTGTGTTTATATAAAAACAGACACAAGAATCCAAGCTGGTTCATCAGGCAGACACACAATATAGCTCCTTTTGATATTGGTGGTTAAGTATTAACCAAGCATAACTACTTCTTTGTCAACAACCAAGGCTACATCTTGGCAATGGACAGCTATAATGATCTAGTGTCTTGATATACACCCCATAAACCAATGTTTTGATTTGTGACGAGCACTTGTATGGATGAGTAACGCCCCCTGGGCAACAATTATCCTAGTGCTTTGCGCGTCAGAAGGGTTTGCCATACTTGACCCCTGAACAAACTGTTGGCATTACAATAGATTGTATCTAAACAACAGCAAATGACACTCTGAAGCGACCACCAACAAACAGAGAATGCACAGTGGCACGATTTTACGTTTAAGCCATACATACTGAACTGTCACATCCCCACCGTAACAATAAAGAACTGCAAAACAGGGAAACTGGGAAAAGGGAGGGATGGCGTCTAATGCATTACTCTTAGCGTATTCCGTGCCTATCCGTGCCCAAGTGATTTCTGGCTCGTTGTGGTAAACTGACAAGCCAACTGATGTTGCACGAAAGTATGGCGTCTGTTGCATTAAAAAACGATTCACGCCCATTACTGCAAACTAACCACAGCGGGGCCAACAAGTGTGTTGCTAGCCTTCATCTGTATGTGCATAGCTCGCACGGCTAGCCGGGAAGCTAAAGCTTGTTAGCGGCATCTGAGTTGGCATTGCAAGAACAATACAGATTCAGATACGTGCCTTTAACCTTCCCGAATGTTCCCACTCCAAGAGTATCTCCGAGGATGTAATGGCCAATTTTAACTCTTCCTTCATGTTTCGTTTTGTCCGTCGCCATCTTTCTGCATTGGCCTTGGTGTACGGCGAGCTAGCTGCGAGCACAGATGGAACTGGCTCGGCTGCCTCTGACTGCTACGGCTACTACTGAATGATGAGCGGCTGGGAGGAGCTTCGCTTCTTCTTTTTATTTTACCGTTAAGTAGGCGCTAAAACGAATGGCTACGCCCCCTGAAGGTCATACACGCAATAGTTCAACATATTTAAATGTAAAACTAAGTAAAAAAGTATAAATGCAAATGTGATAAGAAATTAAAATAAAATACAAAGTCATGATTATTTTAAAGCATGTTCTTTTTTTTTTTTTTGCTGTTGTATGTGGAATGTGTTATCTATTATCCAAGGGCGTTGCAAGGCCTGGTCTATACTCACCCTTATTGACTAAATTCCACTCTACTCCATCCTTCATAGTGAAATGTGATGCTTACAAACAAGTGATGCATAACGGTGGGACAACACTCAAGTCTCCAAAGGACTAAATATGTCATGAATATCTTTGCCAACACACATTTGATGTGTGACATTATGACATAGTTTAAGACACACAAACTCACTTGGTGACACATGCCAAGATGATTAGAGCTTGGAGGCCTCAACGTAAGTTCAATTCTAAGCGTTGATAAATGAGGGCCATGGCCACATATTTTACACTGATTGAGCAGTCGAACAAGATTTATTTTACACCAATGCACTCAGGTCCAACCATACGACAGGCATCTGTTAGAACCAGCGCCTGTATTAACACAGACAGAAAAAGTTTGGATATATTCCTATGGTGTAACTCCAGGCAGGAATGCAGGTCAACGTTCTTCTTTTCCCACCAGTTACTGCTGGTTTACCAGAACGCACGTGCTTGTAGACAGGCCACTAAAAAGCAGGAGGTCAATCAATGGCATTCCCAATTTAAAAACGTGTTTTATAAATGGGCCATAGAAACAGTCAAATGTCCTGGAAACTTCAGTTTCCATTCTGTGGTTTCTCTTTTCTAATCTTGTGCTTTTTGAATTTCTTCTGAAGACCACCACCCTGGACCTGAGGGGTATAGAGACACATCGTCAGTCTTCAATTAAATAAAACAAGCAAGCATGTTTAAACTAAAACCCTCCACCCGAAACACAGAGCAATTAATGACCTTCTTGCGTTTCAGATTAATTTGCTCGTCCACTTCCATCTCTTCATCGTCATCCGTTTTAAAGTCGTCCGCTTCGTGACCAGTAACATCCTCTTCCTTTGAATTTGTCACAGAGAACAACTGAGCTATGGGAAACAAAGAAAAGAACAAATCAAAATCATCAAGTGATACAGCAACGCTCTAAAAGATTTTAACCGATCTGTGCAATGGGTTTTTATAGTATCTCACACTCGATATGTTTTTAAAGATAGCTACTCACTGGAAACATTGATCTCTCAAAATTGTAGTTGATTTTGTCAGTTTGTAAAAAAAACAACAAAATCATGTTCTCCCAAATGTATTTATGGTTTCATGCTAGTGAACTAATTTAAAAAAATTAAGTCTGAATTTCCAAACTGACACTCACTGGTGGCCGATTATTATCATCATTATTAATGTTATCAATAATGTTGTTGTTGCAACACAGGGTACTGACGGGGAAACAGGTCACTCATGCTGTCTTCGGAGTCACTCGAACCCTCGTCACCAGAGGTAGGCTCCCACTGACCAGCTCCTCGCTGTTTCTTATTGTCTCTCTTGACCTCCTCTCCACCGTCTCTGGGCTTCGGTCGACGCAGTCTGGCCGGAACGTACGCGGTTCCCTGGCGCTGACACTCCTTGTCTAGACGAGGTAAACAGACAGACATCACTCAGCCTTTAGTTTATTTGTATGCATGTATTTGTATGTAGCAGGAAGGAGAGTTGATCAATAACTTAGTTATAACGTTAATTCGTTTTTTTTTATAGTTATTATTGTGAGAAAATATAACTGTGCATCTCATTTATTATGTTGCAATAATTCAGCCAGCACTGGCATAGGCATACCACTGCTGTATAAACAGCAAAACGATGTACTCCGGTACATTACCAGTACTCAAAACATGTAGAAAACGTGTGCTCACATTCGCCCAAGGCTTTTTGGAAGCGTTGTCCGTTGACATGTTTAAGGACATGGTGTGGCTGTCTGTTGATGTGTCGGACTGTCAGCTTACAAAAGAGCTGATTCCTGCAAAACAAAGTTTAAACTTTTCAAATGCTGTTTCATGGAACAACGAATTCATATTATAGACATTAAACGATGCAGATGTTCAGACCAGAGTATAGTGCCCGTACGGTTGTTTTGTGCTTGGCACAATGTGTGGTTCATATTGGCTATAGTTGAACTCTGAAGCAGCGCTTAGTGTCTTGTATTTCTTCCCGTTGGTGAACTTCTGCACTTCTGCTAGGTTACAAGGAAACTCGTGGCCGTTTAGTGTGCATCTGATCTGAAACGACAACAGCACAGTAGGGTAATGTTAAATGAAGGACGTGGGAGCAAATTGTTATCAATAGGCCTATACTACACACAAATCAACCATGTCTGGTATTAGTTAGCAACTAGCTACTAGTCATGCATGGATGCATGGATGTGTGATACCGTTACTGACCTTATTGCCGTCTGTACGTTGGATAAATGGATGATTAAGGAGAAACGCCTGGAGGTCTACCGGTAAATCTTCCATTGCTAAATTACCATAGGCGCTGTGAGCATTGATCTCTTCAACAAGTTGTGAAGCGAATGAATGTCGATCTGAGCCACATGGGTTTGCGATAAAGTGCGCAGCCGCACTGCCAGTGACGTAATTTACAGAAATGTAAATTTGAATAACGTGACAATGATTTTCTCAAAATTAAATAATAGAGGGACCCATAGGTCCCTAATAATAGAAATGAATATAAAAAGCGATTGCAACAAAACCACGAAAGTAGGCTTCATATTCCAGAATGTGCAGTAGCCAACTACAATTCATATTTACTGAGGAGTTATATTTAGTTGTTCTCCGTAATTAGCTAAATGTACTAGTTGTAGAATTGTTTTTGTCTTTTTTTTTGTGTCAATTTTGCATCATTTAGGACTGGCGCATGCGCTCCGAGTCAGCTCATCACTATTCATGTGACATCTTCTCAGAGAAGACACGCCTACCTCCAAGCCGTCCCATGATACACAAGAAGGCAGACGCTCCAAATCACCAGAGTTCTCTGCTGCAATCCGGGTGTAAGACATTTATTAGTATAATGTTCTAATTATTGATGTCAGTGTTGTTATCGTGTGCATGTCGAGAGCGATACAAATACGTAACCTTGCCACGCCAGAAGGGTCATTGATGTACCGTTACAGACTTCCTGGTTAAATAATCCAGTAGCCTAGGGGTCAACCACATTATTGGATAGCACCACAAAATGTCTGGACCAAATGGAGATCCCAACACCTCTGATAATATTGTAAATATTATCGATGAAGAAGATGAATTCGGTGACGAAGGTAATTATGATTATATTACAATCACACAATCAATGAGAGTTGAGCGGCTTCGGTTCCTCTAATCATTATGAGACGATCCAGTGAAAGCTGGTATATCCTGCCAATATTAAGGTTTATATGTGATATTTGTTAAACGTGTAATTAATTAATTCATTAATTAATTCATTAATTAAACTAATCATTCATAATTTATCATTAATATTATATATATATATATAATATTATATTAATTATTGACAGAATATGTTGCCATCAACTCAATGCTGGATCAAATAAATTCATGTCTTGATGATTTGGAGGAGAAGAATGACTCCCTTAATGGCAAACTGCACGAACTCTTGGAGTCCAACAGACAGGCAAGGCTGGAGTTCAGAGCTCAGTTGGTTGGCTCACCCACCGAAGAACCCTGCAGTGTCTCAGAAGGCGATTGCTCACCTTCCAGTGGAGAACTGCATATGGATCGCAGGCAACCAAACTAGTGACAGAAATGGTAAAGGCAACGATGCAGATATATTGGAAGGTTTTCACCATAGCTCCAGAGTTGCTGTAACCTAGTCCAACGATGAAGTGTGTGGAGTTGCATCTGAACATATTATATAACCCTACTACATGCTTTGGATGTTATCAGTCATCCTGTACCGTACAGTATGACTGATAACACGTATAGAAAATGGAACCTATACCCAACGGTCTACGATGACTATTCTGTGTGGTCATTTCACTATTCTTTATACAATTGTCAGTCTACTTTTGATGAGGCAGCTGCTTATTTAAGATGCATTGTATCAGGTAATCATTGGGATTAATTTTGTTTTAAATTTGTGAAATTGCTGCAAATTTGTTGTATTCCGATAGAAGCTTCAGTAGGAGCAGCTATACATATCATTTTCTTCTGTACCCATTTGGTTGTAATGTAAATCTTTGTCATATTGTATTTAACCTACAGTAATTGTGTTGTGTAATGTATTTTTTTTGAAGAATTGTTTATAGATGCACAATGAACACAACAATAAAAATGAGGTTATTGTCAAATATTTTATTTAAAATGACCAAAAACATAAGTCCAAAAATACATGAAACTTCCAGCAGTTAGAAAACATGTTTGTTCATCTCAGTTACTGAATAAAAATGCAATAAGAAACAAACTGCCTTTTATTTGAAAGAAAAACATCTTTACATGCAAATACATGTGTCTTTCCGTACAATTTCCAAGGTAGACAAGTAGTCAACATCCTTAACTACATACATTTTCACTGTATACTAGAACTGACATCCTATCTAATAGGTTAGCGTGACTATGTCACAATAGACAGCCATCACTACAACTAAAACAATCGCTAAAGGTCGACTCAGACCTTTATTTATCGTGTGAAAATGTAAATACTTGGTCATTATGACAGAAGTCATATCTGTGCCTGCCTGGTGATTGACTGGGCATTGTGAAAGTTGGATCTATATATAGTATAGACATTGTACAATTAACTCAAACTAAAAAAATAATTGAAAGTTTGCTACATTAAGTGGGAACAACACAGCTTTTTTATTTTGTCTTAAAATCGTAATTATCCCATGTCATTTACACCCGAAGCACTTAAATACGAAAAATTGAAGAATTAACGTTTGAAATAAAATATCAATGCATGTGACATTTCTCAATAATGTCCAAGGAAATGTCACAGCAGCTAACTAATTTCATGTGAATTTGTTCGAGCATAGTCAAGCTTCTCTACTGGCCATTGAATAGTCAACTGTGTGAAAAGACAATTGAGCTCCATGTAGGGCAATTTGCCACGGGAGGTAACATTTCCATGGTCTACTTAAAAAGGTGGAGTCAGCGATGGTGGAGAAAGATTGTCAATATTTGAACTTATCAAAAGAAACACATCCCCTTTCAGGGATGCGTGTCCCCCCAATTCTGCACCACTTTGTGTTCCCATTAACAGCCAGGGTTGCGTAGGAACACCAGATTATTTTACACTATGCACCCAGAACATAACTTTCGGACCATGAAGTCAAGAAGTCACTGAAGTTGACAATGTATTGGATTAGAATAGCCAACCCCACCTTTAAGGTTGCTGGTAGAATCAGTGCGTGAAATGCCTTGGTAGAAGCTTAAGGATCACAGCATAGTCAAAAACGGCAAACCTAGTTGCAACATATTGCAAATGATGAAATAAACCACCAGAGAAATGAAATGTACAAGTTAAGATCAGAATATTCTGCATGAATATTCAACATTCAAGCAAAGCTACAATTTCACTTTTCAATGTTATGTTTCAAGTTTCAACATGTTTTTTGGAAGCGAGCCTATTAAATATTGAGGATACATTAGAATCATTAATTTAATCTAAATGTTCAGCCAGCATTGGCAAAACATTTAATTTCCACACAATCTTGGCTATTAAGATCAGAACGATGGGAAATATACTTTTTAAAAAAATCAACCAATAACATGAGTGATAAATTAATACAAATAAATAAAAATCCTGCAATATTCACACTGGCAATAGTTAATTTGCAAACTGTAGGTCAAGAAGCAAGTATAAAATAAAAATATTATATTCCATATCTTTAAAAGGTACTAGAAAAGCATATAATCTGCTTCTCCCATGATTTGTGAGAAAATAAATGACCATAAAGTGACTGATTAAGGTTGTAAAATATTACAAATCTAAATTAAACTTTAACTAAACCACTCTGCTCTGTAGGCTTCATACCAGTCCTCAAACAGATCTTAACCATGTATTAACCTTCAAGGTAGTCTGGAAACCCAGTGTCCGCATTCACCCTCCAGTCACTTCCACTGGTTTTCTAAAAACATGCCTCTAACAAGCCTGGAACGCTGACTGTGGGCTCCACTGTTTTAGATGTAGCACAATTTATGATATACTGTACTTTAAAGTCCAACCGACCCGACTTCGGATAAGCGGATGTACTTTAAAGTTTTAATTTTAAACTTGACGACACGTTACAAGTTTGATTCTGAGAACAATTATTTATTTACCGAATGTCAATGTGAAGACTATGTTAAGAGAGCTTCAAATTCAAGAGTTAAACAAAAGTTAAATGATGTTTTATTAAATGTTTTTCCCCCATTCATACTGTACCCCGATGCTGGCAAAACAACATAATGCAACAGATACACCGCTTGATCTTAAGATATTCCTTTTTATAATGAAGCGGGACTTGAAATATTC
Source organism: Forbesichthys agassizii (assembly GCA_026546735.1). Taxonomy (NCBI): domain Eukaryota; kingdom Metazoa; phylum Chordata; class Actinopteri; order Percopsiformes; family Amblyopsidae; genus Forbesichthys; species Forbesichthys agassizii. Next base: position 28,416 of record JAODLL010005685.1, read on the forward strand.
AGTTGCCATGTGCAGTACATAGCAACTGTACCGTGTGACAAACCGCTTCCCTGCTCAGGAATGAGACTGCTAGTTCCGCCTCCCACTAAGTCCCTCATTGGATTGGAGACGAGCACAGCACGACCTGGTGGCTATTTCAAAACTAATCATCTACTGATTCCACTACAACGTTTGCTACTCTGCTACAATCAGCGGAACATTTACAAGACCGTCGCCCCATCTTTACCACATGCTGGAGCCACACACAGACACACATACACACACACAAGAGCAGCAGCATCACTGGACCTAGTTGTGGAACCAGCTGGTATACTGGAGAAATCAGAAAAGCTTAACAAAACCAGTGAGCGCAGTTGTCCTCCCGGTCAGTGGGTGGTGCTGTGGAGCCAGTCCTGTTCCGCAGCGATCACTCCGGTGTGTGTGTGAAGCTATATTCTACACTTGGGTGGGTCCGCCACTCCCTCCATGAGAGCGTGCACGTAACGCGCAACACGTGCACTCGATGCCATACTGGAACCCCCCTCCTCTCCACGCCCCGCGCTCCCGGGCCTCAGTGTCTGCATGCAGCCCTGCCTGACCTCCTCCTGGGGGCAGCCTTAGCCTTCCTCCCAGGTCCAGAAGCCCCCTCCTCCATCTTTTCCCCCTTCTCCTCCTCCACCTCCTTCCTGCCCGGCTGACATTCTGACCCCTCCTGCTTTCCGTCGGCCAGCCCGTGAAGGTCCTCCTGGTCCACGGGGGGGTTCCCCTGGTCCACACAGGCTTGGAACGAGGCAACGAGAGAGTCTGGCAGAGCGCAGCAGCCGTCCCCGTCTTCTGTTGACGTGGCGAGCACTTCTACCTCAACCGCCGCCGCCGCCGCTGTCGTAGTCGTCGCCTCCTCCTCTGCCTCCTCCTCTGCCTCCTCCTCCGCCTCCTGGGAGCGTCCTCCGCCAGGCACCTCCTTCAGGCGGGTGACTGTAATGACAGGCTGCATGCTCTGGTCGTGGCTGCTCACCAGGGCCCCGCCACTGGGGGGAGCTGCAGCAGCTGTGTGGCGCTGCAGGGCTCTGTACTTCTGGGGATGCAACACGTTGGGTTGTTTAGTGTGCTGCTTCCATCACACACACACACACACACACACAAAGTTCACACATACAAGCAAGCGTTCATGTTCATTCATATACACACACACACACGCACACGCACACACACACACACAGACACACACACTAATGCCGGGTATCCACTACACAAGTTTTTTGTCTCTCACGATTGTTACCATGACACATTAGACGAACATTGTGCGATACATTCTTGACGTGTCGCGGCAGGGAGACAGGCAATGTTGTATGCTCAGAGAAAAAGAAAGAAAGAAAGAAAGAAAGAAAGGAAAACGTCGGACCAGCTTTGGTTTGAACTCTCCAACTGTTTGGCATTTATTCAAAAAAAAACAAGGCCACGCAGCGGTCCGACCAAGTTATCAATATCTACTGAATCATTGCGTGCAAGCGGGGATTCTCCGATCCTTGCTCTCTCAAGCGCACACGCACATACACACACACACACACACAACTCTGAAGCAATGGTGAAGATCCTCTCATGCTCTAGGTGTCAATAGACTAATCTGCAGCCGTACCGAACTATAAAGTTCGTAAACGTTTATTTAGTAGCATATGCATTCATCCTATTGGTTAACGTGAAGGAATCTCGTAGGGGAAGTCAAACTAGGCGATAAAATTAAAAAAAATTCTAACATGCTAGTCTTTTTGTTGGGACGTCGTGAGGCGGCGCAGATGGCTCATAGCCTATCTTAGAATATGTCACACTACACGGAGTAACGACTCCCGACGAGCCACGTTCTGTCCCGACTCTGAAAATGCGTCGGTCACGACCAAATCGGGTCTAAATCGGGCTGAAATCGTGTAGTGTGCACTTGGCATAAGGATGAGCATTTTGGTGATATTGACTGCTGGAGTCCCCGACAGAGTAAACAAGCGAGTGCACTAGGATACCATATAGTTACAGTGCAGCGTAGTTCTATTGTTCCAAGCTGACCGAACATAACCGGGTCATTAATACAGAAGCAGAAGGCGTATTAAATAGAGTATAGTATGTCGGAAATACAAAACGAGTGAGAGAGGGGAAAAACAGAGAGAGATGCCGGTATGGTAGCGAGCATAACATACATCTACAACCTTAAAACATACGCTATGTGTTTGGATGACAAGGTCAACACTGACCTTGAGGTTCCCCCTAGAGGTCAACACTGACCTTGAGGTTCCCACTAGAGGTCAACACTGACCTTGAGGTTCCCCCTAGAGGTCAACAATGACCTTGAGGTTCCCCCTAGAGGTCAACACTGACCTTGAGGTTCCCCCTAGAGGTCAACACTAACCTTGAGGTTCCCCCTATAGGTCAACACTAACCTTGAGGTTCTCAAAGTGCACGAGGGACCTGCAGTGTGCGTGCAGGGCCGTGGACTCAAAGTGGTAGAACCGGTTGCAGAGCCGACACAGGAAGCCCGCCACCGGAGCCAGGAAGCTGGAGCCTATCGGGGAGAAGAGCCCAGTACGTCACACAGTATATGGAGGTGTGGCTAGTGCTAACAGTGGAACGGCCACTTACACAATATGGAGGTGTGGCTAGTGCAATAGTACAATGGAATGGAAAACGATATAAACATGGTCAAAGTATACTTCCACAATATAAACAAAGTGTTACTTTATTATTACATATGTTTATATACAGCTACAGAAACTATCATACCCCTGGAAATTATTTAAAATGTAATAGTATAAATATACTGGAAATGTAAAAGATATAACAAATTCTATGAATAAAAATATACATATAATTACATGTCAATCAAAAATAAAATGGTATAAATAGTCAAAATCTGGAGACATTGACGCAGTGGTCTCTTAAATGTCTCCGCATCTGTTATGTGCGTATTGCGTTTTACCATGTACTGTAATGACATTACGTGTGGCGGTGGCCGCTAAACGTCCTCTCACCATAGACTGTGTCTGGCTCGTACTCCTCATCGGTGTCCATGTCCTTCAGACTCACCTCCGTGCGGCCAGACCAGCCCTCCTGGGAGAAGAACACAGTCAGTCAGCCATCTTAGCTCTATTCAACTGTAGAGTGGCAGTGCGCAATTTGGCCACAAGGGGGCATGCTCACTGTGGGCACGAGAAATAATAGAGGAGACCGACCGCTTTAAGAATTCTGAATGGAACCCTATGGGACAAATCTGTGATTTTATTGGAGGAAAAGAGCCAATCTTCTGCTTTATAAACGGCCAAACCTTAACCTATTTATCCAATCGTGTTATCGCAGGCCGTCAGTTACATAGGCGTAGTAGAAATGTAACCTGTGGGGATAACTGCTTTTTAGATCTAGGGCAAAAATCACCAAACATTGAAGTGGTTTTTGTCAAAGGTGAACACTGATGTGCAGATATGCCTCTCTGCACATTCACTGACATAAGGTCTTTCTCATAACTGCCCCGGAGACTACAGAGATGGCCTATGAGGACTCTTGGTGCAATCCATTTTAGTGCTGTACCAAACAATTATTATAACAAACGATTGATTAATCGAACAACTAAACTATAACTTTGAGATCCATTAAATGCCACAGGGTGCTCCCTCAGAAGCTGTGTCCCCCACATTGGTAACAGATTGTTGTGCGGTCTGCACCACTTTGTTTGTTTTCCTTATTACAAAGCCGGGGCAAGATGGCTGCCGAGCGGCCAGACTTGCCTATAAGCACTTTGCCCTTACCGATGGCTGCCGAGCGGCCAGACTTGCCTATAAGGACTTTGCCCTTACCAAGATGGCTGCTGAGCGGCCAGACTTGCCTACAAGGACTTTGCCCTTACCAAGCAGGCTGCCGAGCGGTCAGACTTGCCTATAAGGACTTTGCCCTTACCAAGATGGCTGCCGAGCGGCCAGACTTGCCTATAAGCACTTTGCCCTTACCAAGATGGCTGCCGAGCGGCCAGACTTGCCTATAAGGACTTTGCCTCAGTCCAATCGTACAGAACTGTGCTGCAACTTCTGTTGCAAGCGTTGGTTCTCACTTCATGGTGGTTCACACTTACGAGAGCATCACCAAGATAGAAAAATCTAACCGCAGGATTGGCTCACCTGCTCACCGGAGCTCCCTTCTGCATCCTCGTTGCCATGGCTCTCGTCGCCATGATCGCTGCAGTCGTCTTCCTGCTCGTCCACCGGGCAGCCGTCGGGGTCCATGGCAACCAGGAGCTCCAAGCCCTCGGGTCCCTGACACTAGTTAGTGATGGTACAGCAAGAGATGTTACACGCGGACGGACGGACGGACGGACGGACAGACGGACAGACACACACACAGACACACACAGATACCTCTTCCACTCTCTGCTTGTGTGTCTGAGACTGCATGTGCTCCACAAACAGCTGGGCGCTCCTGAAGTGCTTCTTGCACACGGTGCAGGACGGGCTGACCGCTCGGCACGCCAACTGGGGAGCACACACGGCAGGTAGGCTCAGTGAGACTGGAGGTGCCATTGGACGGCACTTGTGCATTCGATTTTGGAAGGGGGGGGAAGGCTTTTCTAAACTGACAAGCCAGATGGATTGTTGTCACACGTCCATCTGGGGAGCCGCACATTGAAACTGTTTGTGAATGGCTGTACTTGGCAGTTGATTGGATGAA
>JAODLL010005686.1:0-10398 GCA_026546735.1 Forbesichthys agassizii
TTGGGGTCCCCTGCTAGAGCTGCTGCCCCCGCGACCCGACTCTGGATAAGCGGATGAAGATGGATGGATGGATGGATGGGAAAGTGCAAACTATCTAAAGACTGTATGCACGCATAACATGATTATGATGAGTGAATTACTGTGTATGAAACATATCTTTCTGTAAGCATATTATACATGATTAAATTTGTTAAACGTGACAATTACACTATTTTGTTACATGTTTGAATGAACACCACCATTTTATATAAATCTCCTAATCTTTTAAGACCATAAATGCTTGTGTTGCCCCTTTAGACAGTACCTGCACTGAAAGGTGTCCTGTGGGTTACTATGGCGACACAGAGGAATCTGTGTGTGCTCGCTGCCATCCCAGCTGTGAGACGTGCACAGGCGGCCACAGCGTGCAGTGTGACACATGCAAAGACGCACACTTCCGGCAAGGTCACAGTTGTGTGGAGACCTGCTCAGAAAGGTCAGTCCTCCCCTCCCCTCCTCCTCTCCCCTCCTCCCCTCCTCCATTCCCCTCCTCCCCTCCCCTCCCCCCCTCCTCACCTCCCCACCTCCTCTCCAGCTAAGACAAACCTTTCCCCATCATATCGTCAGGCACTTTGGCAACACAAGCACGGGTGTGTGTGATCGCTGTGACCCCTCCTGTAGTCAGTGTTCTGGCCGCCTCAGCAAAGACTGCCTGAGCTGCCGGGAGGGCTACATGTACCTGCGACGGTGGGGCCAGTGCGTGAAGAGCTGCCCCCCCGGCTACTACCAAGACGCCTGGTCAGACACATGCTACAAGTGCCACCCCACCTGCAAGACCTGCAACGGTAAAGGGAGCCTCTAGAATAGGGTGACCACATTTATAACCCCCAACAAACCGGTACCCACAGCTCAGGCAAATGTTGTACCGGAGCCGCACACCATAGGTGCTTTAATCAGGATGGACAATTATTTCAACGCTTAGCACACCTAGTGAATGTAAGTGTAATTAGTAAGTAAGTAATGATCATTATTATAATTATTAGTGTAATAGTGAAAGTTTTCACTTTTGAAACTTGAAATTTCACAGGAAAGTTGTTTGATTTGTAGTTGGTATCGTGGCATGGCTACAATGTAGCAACAGTCTTGATATTCAGGCCCCCTTTGTTACTGTATGTAGGCTATTCATCATTATTAGTTTAATTGTGGTGGAAAATCTGGACAATTTTGAGGCGAACGTCGAAAACCAGAACATTTTAGTGTTTTACTGATATTTGTTGGGACCCGGGACGCCCATCTTGAATTCCTAAAAGTCTGGTCACCCTATCCCAGCAGTAATCTGCTTTTCTCGTAATTTGTAGGTGGAGGAGCTCTAGCCTGTACAACCTGCTATGAAGGCTACAGGTTTTATTCAGGCATCTGTGATTCTGACTGTCTAATAGGTTTCTACGCTGTCTCTCAGGTAAATGTGTTTTTTTATGTCATGTGTTTGATATGTACCTCCAACTGCCAAATTTTCAGCTTCAGAATTCTCCCATAAAGCTCCATTCAAAGTTCTCTAATCGCATGTCTCCTCTACATAGTGTTTCCGTCTATACTCTCACAGGCATAGCTAGTACTTCTGGTGGTTTACTGTTAATTCCCGTAGTTTCTGTCTCGAGTAACAGACGTTTGTCAATAGGTTTCTGATTCCAAGAAGCCTGAGGCAGACTGCGTGGCGTGCGACGTGACCTGTGTGGGTTGCCATGGTCCCGGCCGGTGGAACTGCACCGTGTGCCCCGCCCTTCAGCTTCTGTCAGACGACGGTCGCTGTTTGTCCTGCTGCGGGAATAAAACGCACCCTGACAGCGCTCCGTTACCCATGGACTGCTGTGATTGCCGGGCATCACGAGGTGTTACGCACGCACACACACACACACACACACACACACACACACACACACAGACAGTATCTAGTAAAAGGTATCTAGGCGGTTGTCGCCGCAGATCACCTCACACTGTTGTGTTCATTCAATCTGCAATTAAAGGGTTAAGCTGCGATTGGAAGATAATACCCGTTTTTGGCAAATTCACCAAATATCTCCTTGCGGTTTGCTATTTTAATGTTTTCTTACGTGCTGAAAAAATTATCCTGTTACTTCTACACAGCCCTGGCTCTGTAAATAGGCGCATAATCAAAGTGGTGCAGAACGCACACAACAACATCCCAGGCCTGCTTTTCACCTGCTGTTGTTGTGGTGGGGTCGGGAGTGGTTTTTAGTAAGCCCATCAAGTCCCAGGAGGCCGATTCAAGTCCAGTTCAGGCCTGTATTTCAGGGCAGGCGCTCCAGTAGCAATGGCCTCTTATTAGGCAACTCCTCCCTTGATGACGTTCCATCTAATTGACACGCTCCTTCTTGCCTTTTTAGAAGAGTGTTTCCTGAGCGCCAACTTTGTGATGAGGGGGGCCGAAGAACTGGAGGAAGCAGGAAGTCCTGGCAAAGTGTTCGCTGTCTTCGGCGTACTCTTCATCGTCGCTGTGGGTGGAGTTGTCTTCCTCTTCCTCCACATGCGCTCAAAGTCCTCCCGTGTCACCAGAGCCGTGAACGTGAAGGCCAGGGGCTACGTGAAGGTAGAGAGCAACGTCGTCGCTCAGCCCGCCGCCTCGCCGTACGGCGAGTACAGCGACCGCATCGTCGAGTGTGAGGAGGACGAGGACGACGGCGATGAGGACGATGACATAGTGTACATGGGGCAGGACGGGACCATCTATCGAAAGTTCAATTACGGGCTCCTGGATGAAGACGACGACATGGAGCTGGAGTACGACGACGAAAGCTACTCGTTCAGATGAACACTTTCGCAAAAAGAGGCAGACGGACATGGTTTTGGCGGAAGGGTCTCTTTGTCGTAGGATATCGCCGAGACCTGCCTGGCTTTTCAACAATAAAACACAAACATCCACCCCAGTTGATGATAACATTGTAGAAATGCTAGATCCTGTAACAGCAGTGTAAACCAAATAAATTATATTAGGTTGGGTGGGAAAGTGAGATGGCGTTGAAGTCTAGCGTGTTTCAAAATGGCAATAGAGCTAGATGAGATATGCAAAACAGTTTAAGCAACACTGATTGGGTAAACACTGTCCAATTGTTTCAAAATGATCCAGATGCCCAGTAGGAGGATAGGACTGTTAACACTTCCCAATGTTGACACAACATATTCACAAAGTCAATATTGTGATGAACATCTGCCAGTGCTGAGATTATATTCGTTTTGAGATTTTTTTAATCAATTTAAAAGAATAATTCGGTGCCTCTGTGTAGAATATTATTTGGCTCATCCCCACATGAAATTGCATTTGATTTATTTTAATAATCAGGCTATATTTTAATATTTCCCTGATTTCGATTCAGTTTCTATTTGGTGAAAACCTGTTGATTATATTATTTACTATATTTGTTATATATTTTATTTCACCATTAGCCAATGAACAATTACTGTAGGCTGCTGATACTTTGTAATTCTGGTCTGCACTATGTTGGATTCAATTGTTTAGGCTATCCTATCTATTTTGAGGATGGTGAAATAACTTTTCATAATGGTACGCAAATAATAATATGGTCGCTGAATCACATTGACTCAGTTGTCTCTTGTCGCTATATCGCTGCTTGCCGTGTGTCCAGCCGCAGACATGAACGTATTGGTTATTGTTTGCGCTGAAACATAACGTGTTGCCCTTTTTGTGGCATTGTTTATATTCTGCTATTCTCTTTATTTTCCAGATAATTTGAGATAAATAAAAGAACACACATTCTTCCTTAGAACACTCCTTAGGTACATTCCAGAACCAGTACCTGTGTTAAGTGAAAGTATTATGTAGCAATCCAAATCCTGATTTGCCTGTGTTAAAGTTAAAACACATACAGTATAACTGAATATAATGAACACGTGTTTGACATATCAGTGTGTTATGTTTATCTGCATTTGATAATGGATAATGCAATCATGAATGGTTAGAAATGCACTGTAAACTTATTGAGATTTTTAAATATATAATAAACTGTAAATGAACTTGTCTTCTCTCCACCCTTCTTTCTTAAAATGATATACATAATTGCTGTAATATTACATTTTGATTATATATCACACAGTGCACTTAGTTTTAGCATTTCAGTTAGCATGACAAGGCAGATACAAATCACATCCGGAAGAAAGGGTGCTTAAAAAATTATATCTGTTGTGTTGCCGATATTTAAACTTTATTATTATATATATAAAATGTGGTGGGTTTATTGTGTCTAATGTTTTATCTATACATCTTGAAATGCCAGACTTTGCTTAACCCAGCCTCATGTAGCCCATACCAGTCTGAATGATTAATTATTCAATGCAGCGCTGAAAAATCTCTATAGTCCCATTTCCTAAAACAAATATCTTATCGATATGCACTCACTTGAATCCCATTAATTCTCATGTAGTCTTGAGTGACTGTACAAACAGGGATGGTGCTATAAACACTGCTAAAGAAAGGACAAGCTTCATTAAATATTTTAATTTATTTTATATTTTCCCCTTACACTTTCACATTGATCTACACGTCTACACCTACATGTACAAAATAAGTACAATGTTCCATATGGTCTTTGGAGTTTACCATTTTAACAAGCTGACTGCCAGCTCCACTGTGAGTGTTATCAATTTACTTGAATTTGCAGTTTTGGAAAATGTTAGTATTAATAGATGAACATTTAGTTTAAAATGATAAATACACAAGTATGATGTGTAATGTTAAGAAAACACTGGATACTATGACTGGAAATCAGCTTTGTAGACATGCAAAATGTGTTACTAAAATTCCAATTGAACAATGGCTACAATCATTGGGAGGACTTAATATTGAGGTAAGTAAGACAGTCCAAGCACAATTGCACTAGGGCAGTAATAAAACATTTGAGGGGTGACACTTTACATAGCAAGTTAAATGCCTCATCTGTTTTACGCTCAACTGTCATTTTTTTTCAGTTTGCTCTCACAAATGCATTGCATTTTACATTTTAAATATATCTCAAAAGGGATGCATAAAGTTATCCACATGAAAACAAAGACCGAGCATGTCAACATAAGTCTCAACAGACTAACTGCATTAAACAGTAGGTTTACATAAAGAAAGCAGCAGAGACATAAGATTATGACTATATACACACACACACTTGGTGGTCCATCTGTGCCATTTAGAGAAAGTAGAGTTGTGCATATACGGTAGTCTTTCTATACACTAATCTGCAAACAGACTATTATTTGTATAATAAACCTCTCAATTGAATTTAACTGTGGGAAAACTAAGATTTTGAGACAGAAAATTAACTATTCCAAGTCATGAATGTTGTCTGCAATACCACTAAATAAGTAAAGGTATTCTTAAGCCAGGCTTAACAATGCATTGCAAGACAACTATAACAGAAAATACAAAGAAACAGAATAAAGCACTAAAATGAATCATATTGTTTCATGGCGAATACACCTGGTACAAAATAGCAACTGAACGGTTTTAAAATTAGAGTTGTGAAATGTTCCAAACAACAAAGTGTCAATGACCGTTCGTAATACTATTTGATGTTGCTGCTGCAGTGGCGGTTGTAGCAGGTGATATGCTGGAGATTGACGTGAAGAAGTTATCCTCTCTTAGCTTGAGATGCTCTGGGGTCTCCAGATTCACCTTGGCCTCCTCAATGTCATTATTAATCGCTGCTATTAAGGCTTCTGATCAACAGAGAAATAAAATAAGTTTCATACAGTACAAACAAATATCAGACAACTGTGTATAGATAGATAGATAGATGTTAAAATGGGGGGGGTTAGAAAGAAGAATAATACAAAAGTAAATATAATTCAGAGAGACTTCAACCATTGTAGTATCAGCTTGTTTTGAGTTTGTGTCTTACCAAGTGAATTGTAACTCCTCTCTGGACGAATGTAGCCCGCCATGACCACACTAAGGATTTGCCCATAAAAGTCCTCTTTGAACTTGTGTATAACATGAGCCTCCTGCAAGGACAATTTGTTTTATGTACATGAGTTCATTTTCCCCAAACGTTTCATCATATATATATATATATATACACACACACAGATAAAAAAAAAAAAAACATTACTGACCATGGACTTCTTGGTATTTTTGTAGTATGGATTCCAGCCAATGCTCATAACCATTTTGTAGATGTCCCCACTTCCCACACAGGCCCAGCCATAGTAGATTCCTGTGCAGATGTCAGCTGGAAGATGTTCTACTACGGCGTCTTGAAAATTGGCTGAAGAGGACAGAAGATGTAGTTGGAAACATTATGTAGTAGGTGTGAAATAAATAAATAAATAAATAAATAAAGCTTTTCAACCCACAATAACACAGCTTATGTCCCTGAGCAAGGCAACTAACCCTGACTGATCCTGGTAGTCAGATGGTGCCTTGCATGGGTATACACCACCACGCTGTGCGTGTGAATCTAAGGCAATGTAGAGCAATATGCAATTGTGTGTTTGAGTTTGAATAGAGTGGCTATCCGGTAGGTTGGAAAAGTGCTATATAAATGCAGTCCATTAACCATAATGTCATTTAAAATGACAGTGTCTCATGTCATGGTATACCAAGATGTACTGTAGGTAAAAGCCATTAAGTGAGAGACAGTAGTGAACATTTGCAGTGGCCCACATTTTGAACTCACACACACACACTCAGTGAACTCGGGAGTGGAGCACAGATATTGTTTAGAAAGCAAGATACATCAAATGTTGCTCTCTATCAATGAGAAAAGCATAATGTAAGGCATTACTATCGCTAAATATACAGTCTTTGTATTAAACACAATGTTTTGGCGCAAAGTTCGAAAGGTCCGTGTAAAAAACAGCGACCTCCGCGTACTGTACCGTGTTCCAGCCCTATTTGGTCAAGTCGACTTATATTTATGCCCATGATATTAATAATAACATTATCTTTATATGAATACGAAGTACCAGCTCACCAGTGGGAATTCCCAGCTCTTTGCTTCCTCTGCCGAAACCTCGGACGACCTCTCCTCGGCAGAAGTACGGAAGACTTTTCATGTCCACTTTAACCTTGACTTGACTGGAAATAAATCGAGTCCAAATGCCTGAAATACAGAAAAAGGCGATCTGACTTTTGGTTGTACTGGGAATCGAATGTTCTCGTAATGACAAGAACGCGACTATCGTACTGGTAGCTTGAGCTTGAGATAAGCCTCTATCGATATTATTAGGCAATCATTTGCCAAAGTCTAACCAATTATACGAACTATGAAATACAGCCAATGTTAAGCGTCTAGAACTTCTACACGCCGGCTTGAATACAAGTGTCTTACACACAGGTCCACTGGCCAGATGTGTTCTAGAAGGATAAGCAATTGTTTTGGCTAAGGAATGGCAAACGTAAAACAAACGGATGACGACCATCTCTTCTTCTTCTTCTTCTTCTTGATATTGTTGTGTACTTCTTATTCTGGTATTTTTGGGCGGTTGCCTAACATACTTAAGCACATCACTGCCACCTTCTGGACCGGACAGTGTGCCCATATTACCAAAGCAGTCAGAAGCAGTCATTCAGAAATACAGTCCTACTACTTACTCACCGCCTTGTCCCTCCGTACACACTACATTGGAAATGTAGTGAGCTGAGCTACCAGTTACTCTGCGTCAAATTAAGCGTCACTACACTGAAGCTACCCCAAAAGAAATATAGCAAACTAAGCTACAGCAACAGGCAATCTTAGATTAAAGCTATTTTTTCCCCTACATTTTATTGTACCAACATTCAAAACTGACAGTCAAACAAATAAACAGGCACAATTGTTCAGTTCAATTGCTTATTAAACAAAAACGGTGTTCTCTGCTCTCACTTTCTATCACGTAAACTCAGTCTTGTCTTTATTCCCCCTCAATCCCCTACATCTAAAGTCTCAGGCATCAGCGCAGTAGTTTAACTAGTTACTGCCCAACACTGCATAGGTGAACCACGTTTGTCCCTTAGACCCTGTAACAACAACATAATGATGGCTCCTACACGCTGGTATGGTGTCTACATTTAAAAACACGACCAACCAACCAACCAACCAACCAACCAAATAGAAACAGTTTTTTAAATGATTTACATTCCCAAATTGGATTTCCAGTCAATTCTGTGAATCATTAATAAAACTGTGCTATGTACACAATGTGAAAGCTCACTGTTAACAACAAATACTATTTCTGCTTAATTTTAAACGTAATTAGTTTGTTTACACTAAAATAGCAATTCTAAATAAAAATTCAACATACAATATTACACAAATCGTTAGAGTGTTCTGGCATTCTATCCTACCCTTCAGATAGCATTGCATTGCATTACGTCAGAAGCGCAGTATGACGAGGCAGGATCTGACCGGTGGTATAGAATGTCCGAACACCTGAGCTCCCTGTCTCACGGGTTCACTCCGATTGTCTATTGTTTGCACCTGTGGGTTTTATGTGGGTATTTAGGTTGGGTCTTTTGTTGGGTTTATTGTCGGTTATTACTTCATGTTTGCTGTTGGTTGTTTTGCGTGTGTTTCTTATTTTCCAAAGTAAAACCTGCGTCTGTTTCCTGCCCTTCTTTCGTGCCCTGCCATTCCCACTCCCGGACATTACAATTACCTGCCAAAAGCAGGGGTAAAATGCCATAATGTAAAATAGAAGTAAGATAATCCTTTGCTGTCTTTTATCAATTGCCCAAATGTATCTGTCAGAGCACAAAAGAGACTCTCAGGTACCCCTAGTTTGTTGGAGATCAATGGATCAAGGAAGAGAGAGAGAGAGACAAAGTATTGTTTCAAATTAAACTGCAACACAAAATCAACCATCGGTGGACTATGGCCGAAGTTGTGTGGTGAGTGCAGCCCGGCTGGGCCTCATTGGCAGGGCAATACCTTTAAGATGTAGGCTTACCATACAAAATAACGGCAGATAACAGTTCACTTGCAAGATTGACAGTATACGATTATTTACTTGTATCATGGTCTTTAAATTTACTGTTAAAATGCAGCCTTTGGGACCCCCCATTAAAATATAAATAAAGACGACAAATAACAAAATTGTACACAAGTTTATACACATAACATGACCTCATTAGGCCAAAACATGCACTAATGTGATGGTTGTGTTTTTAAATGTATCACACCCATGTGAGATCAGTGCACCATAAGTCATTTTCACTGTGTGAATCATTTTCGAATTAATGCATTTTGCATGAGATTTGTGTTATAGCATAAGGATAACTATCTGTAATTTGTGTATAGGGCATTGAGAAACTGAGCTATATTTTTAGGAAATGCGTTTACAGTTTGGCTTACAGCCTGTATGTTCAGTTTCTACCTATAGTTTTATGTTTCCTCTTACTGGAAAAAACGAAAAAAAAACGTGATTTAAATATTTATTTAGATCAGGAAAGGTGTGTCTAAAACAGACCAATCCTACCGCATATAAATACAGTATCAGCTCCTGTATCTCTGTGTGTGTTGTATCACTTAGAATGGATCTGACAGCTAAAAAGAGGAACAATATTTATATTGTCATTTGATGTTGCACAGGTAGGAAGCTGGTTTTAAAGAATCACTTGGTCTTCTTTAAGCCATATAGATACTATAGTGTACAGGCAATAAAGTTGAATTATAGTATGGTTGACTTATTAACTGAGATATTACATCGTCCATTACATTGACGATGGGAATGTTCATTTTCTTTGCCTCAAAACATTTTTGGACCTACAACCACAATTTGGATAATTTTTATTTGTTGTTTTCTTTGAGTCTCAGGAGATATTTTTCAAACTTTTTTCCCCCTGCCAATCCTCACAGGCTTTGGACCCACATGTTTGTTGTAAAATAAACCAAATCTGTCCTGTCTTTAATGGCACCAAGAAAGCAAACCCTCCTCTTCTGGTTAATTGTTGGTGGGATATTAGTATTATTCAGCACCCTGTTCCTGCTTGCTTCCATGGACGGCTGGGATCGAAGATACAGACCCAGCTATAGCTTTTTGGAGTACATATACAAAGATGGAAACCCAGAGAAGGTTTGCAATTGCTCTGCAATCATGCTAGGAGAGAGAGAAGCACTCGAGCAAGCTAAGATTCTGACATTAACGAAAGACTTCAAGAAGAACATCAGTATTCCTGACGATTATTATATAAATGCCAATGAAGATTGCAGGTCTGTTTTCTTTTTGCTTGCTTTAGTACTTACATTTATTAAGTAGTATTTTGTGCTAAGGATAACCTATGTGATTTGAATAGAACTTTTATTTCTGGAAGTAAAACCTATAGAGCAGGGGTACGGAACCTTGGTCCTGGAAAGCCGCAGCCCTGCATGTTTTAGATGTCTCCCTGCTCCAACACACCTGATTCTAATGAACAAAGTT
>JAODLL010005687.1:0-10396 GCA_026546735.1 Forbesichthys agassizii
GTGTCTCTGTCTCTCTCACTCTCTCACTCTCTCTCTATCTCTCTCTCTCTCTCTCTCTCTCTCACTCTCTCACTCTCTCTCTCTCTCTCTCTCTCTCTCTCTCTCTCTCACTCACAACCACTTATACACACATGCACACGCACATACCCACACACACACACACAAACAAAGCATATCTCTTTCTTTTCACTGAGCTTTACAATCTAATAAATCAAGCCTCTATGCCTCTTATTACATTCGTGATAATAATATCTGTGAAAACATATAGGAGTACGACATAATTGTCTATATTTAACCTCGATACCCCTGACTTCTTCTGGTATGACAGACTGCTGGGAAACCTGTTACATAAGGCAAACATGATGAACCTTGATTCCCAGCACAACACAGCATGTACCACTTTATCAAAGATAATGGGATACTGTCAACTTTACCAAGGATTTTGTGAACACTCTAATTTTCTGTCCGCCCAACTAGATCAAACAAGCCTTTTGGTGACTATCCTTGACATAGCCCCATGCCAAAGTAACAACAAGGGCTCAGATAGATTAGCAAACTGCCAGTGCTTGTGGGAACATACAACCACTAAAACCAGCCTTGTGGATAAACTTTCCTCCCATCGGATTTCATCAACATTCCAAAAGATTGTTTTTTCCTGCTCCCTTCAAATTGCAGGGTGAAAATGAAAATATTTACCTCCGTAGAATCAATTTAATATATAAAACAATTTGACTTTAATTAATTCAGAATGGAGGAAAGTTTACAGTAGTTTAAATGGTGCCTAAAAGCAAAACACGTTTGTATTGGCTCCTTTTCAACCACATAACTAGGATACCAAGTCAAAGCATAATGTAATCCTGTGAAACAATCAAAGCTTTGCCTACCCTCTCCTTTATAATTTGCGGGCTAATCTGATCTGGCTAGCACCATCTTTTGAAACCTGTATGCCATTCTTACTTGTGACTGTGTTGTTTTGAGAAACAAAATACTTTTCATGCTTTTGCTATTATTTGCATTTGGCAATGATTTGCTGTTACATGGACATCAATGTATACGTGTCATTTGCAATGCTTTTTGGCGCCGTGTCCCGAAGCTGTATTGGTTTATTGGGCAGACAGCCATTTCACTCTCAGCATGGGAGACAGGGACTCCATCCAAATGCAATTAGCTTTTTCGTCTTTATTCGTTATCTGCGGAGCGGCTAATGTTCTTGCCGATAACATCGGTGGCGTGGCCTGTTCGCTTGCTCCTGTTTACCGTATGAGTGTGTGGCAGGCGGACACCCTTTCCTGTGTGTGTACAAGGGACCACACGACAGGCTACTAGGGATGTGAGACATCAGAGTGGTTAAGGTACAGTCACACACACACACAATACAGATGTAAAGCAGCCCATTGAGTTGCACAGTATGTGACTGTGTCGTAGTCTAGGTCAAAGTGGATCTAAATGTAATCTAGTACAGTGACCTGCATGTAAAGAAATGCTGGTGTCCTGGGAAAGCAATTTGCTTTGGGCTTACATCACTTACCAGGGGATCTGGGGGGAGCAGGAAAAACGGGTCACAGACTCCAGAATAAAGAATATAATGCAGTGGTTACTAAAGGCCACTGTTCAAATGTCCTTGTTCCCTGGTTGGTTTTTAAGCAGAGGATTGATGTTACAGCTCCATGTGCATGTTCTCTGACATGTTTTCCATTATGTATAAAGTCTGTGAAGCTATAGCGATGTTAAATTCACTCCCTTTGAAGTCTGGCTAAAGAAGATGGGTGCAATCTCGCACGGCAAAGCCATGCAAACATCACAATCACGAAGATATGGGGTGGACAAAGAAAACAAATACAGTATACCTCCTACTCACAGGTGAACAGCAGAGAGAGCTGAATTTAAGAACCAGAAATATGTTATCCAACTGTTAATAATGCAACTATTATAGTTGCAATATTCTAATGATAGCATTCTCAAAGCAACAGACAAGTGTGCCAAGATCAGATGAATTAATGTGTAATTTGCACAGAAACGCATAGAGAACAAAACAGATGGTTGTTGTTGTAGAGATTATAGGTCAGGTTTTAGATACATTGCCTACAGTGAGTTCACAGCAGTTCCAATAACAGTAAACATTGACTTACACCAATGACAATGTTTTGTATTACAGCATCAATACACGACATGTGTGCTGTTTGGAACGAAACAAACAAAGAAAAATATCCTAAACAAAAATAACGAATGTCAAACTATGATAAAAACTAAATTCATGTTTTTCATACATGTCATCCAATAACCTTCATTGTTCATTTTGGGAGTATTCAAATTGACACAAGTCAGTGGTATTTCTATTTGTTGCCGTCATGCAGTTCAGTCAGAAGAACATATACCGTTCTTTCAGGAACAGGGAGGCTACAGTACATGGTTTCTCCATGATCATACTTCGTCCATTAGCTTTACGAATCAGTAATGTATGACGAGGGATCTGAGCTTTAACGTATCTCAATAAAAGACCTCACACTCAATTTTGTGTATTTTAGTGGGTGCAGAACAAATCAAGGTTAAAAGAAGGTCTGCAGTGAAGCCATTTTCAGACTCCATTCCAGCTGTGGTCAACCCAGGCAGTAGACAGATCCCCTTTACCTCCTTAATGTGTGACCAGGCCATGCTGCAGACATACAGTCTGATCCCCTTGACTGAAAGGTAAGCAGATTGTGTTTTCTCACTTCTGATGTTTTTTCCCAATGGTGTCCAGTCACCGACTACAGCTTGAGCATAGTGTTGGCAGCCTACTGTACATCAGAGGCCCTGTACACCTTAATACGCTGCAAGGGTTAAACTAATATCTTAAACCTGCTGGTTTAAGATAACTACCGCTATCTTAAACCAGCAGGGCAGCTCCCAGCCTCCGAGGCCACAATGCAGGGTCGTAAAAAAGGACCATTAATACATTGAAACGCTTTTTTTGTGCCTATATGCTTTCCCTTGACTGTGGAATAATATATACCTGTATACATTGCTTTGGCATGATCCAGAGTTTTAGCTCTGCATGCTATTACTGTTACTAAGTATTACTGGCAGGTCCACAGAGGTTTGCAGATACAATCGACACGCAATGTGTGATTTATTGTACAGTAAATTAACCTGTTGTGTCAGTTGAATCTTGTATCTGTTTAGTTTAGAATAAAACACACCAATGCTGTGGACACAGAAGAGCTCTGTTCATTGTGTCTCTGTTTCAGGGATTAGTACACTATAGGTGCTTTGCAATCACAGTAGTTTATGGGTCACACCCTTGCCAAGAAGACAGGAGCAGTTATACTGTAAGGAAATGACAAATGATTGACTGTCGAGGTGACTTTGCAGTCGGTGAATTAGAAGCTGAATAATATTTACACTTACGGTACAGTATGTTAGTGTGCCCTCTCTCTAGGGCCAGAGAGAAACCTGTCGACCTACAGTGATTTTTGTAGTAGATGGCTGTGGACGGTCTATTTCAGTACTCCATTGTTTGCTATTCCGTCATCACGGTCTGTGTAGCGAGTCAACAGCATTCTGCTGCATGTGCTCACATTTATGCACACAAAAGAAGCTGAACTTATGGGGAAAACACAGCGCATGTGTTTCCTCTTGCTCAGCACGTGTCCTTCCACTGGGTAGGTCCGCCTCACTCCGCTCTTTCCTCTCACACACTCTCACTTAACACACACACGCACACACACACACACACACACACACACACACACAAACAGACACACACACACATACAGTATACACACGCACACACACACACAACTGCATACACACGGGGGACCGCACACACATGCACACATACACACACACACACACACACACACATACACATGTACACACAAACACAGCGTTCTGAGTTTTCTGGAATGAAAGAGGTGAAGGAGAGGTGGTATTAGGTGAAGAAAACATCTTTCATGATGGTTTATCAACATGCTAGCTACTAACTACTATCTAGATGATACAGGAAGGCTTACCGTATGGCCTACTCTACTGTATGAATACATTTCATAAACTATAATTAGTTAATGCAAAATGAATGATTAATGAATGATGAATATACAAATAATTCTGGCTTATTCAAATACACCATTACGGAGAGAGGATCCTTGTTAATGCGATCCAATGAGAAACATTAACCTTGATGGTTATTTAAACACGCTGACCCATTAAAAGGCCTACCATCTGCTTCTCGGGAACCAAGTGTAATTTATGAGCACATTATGAAATTTGAATTGGAAGAGCTTACCTCAGTTGAACAAACAAACTTAACTGAACTGAACTCTTCAACTCTGGCTACAGTCAAAACCTTCATTCTCTCAGCTGACTCTCCACTTAGCATCTGAGTACACTAATTAACAATGCTGACAGACAATTTAATCTAAGCAAATGATCCTCCTCAAGCAAATGTTGGACGGGTTTATGTAGAAAAATGAGTTGAATTGTGTCCAAGAAATAAGTCAGTTGTTAGAGACAAAACGTTATTCCTGTAGAACGAATGCAATACTGAGTTTACTTAAATTGGATGATTAAGCATTCTTGAATGACCTTCTTCCTTTTATATTCCTTCCGTTATTATTATTATTATTATTATTATTAATAATACTGATATATTTTATTTGTATTTAATTATTTTTTTTTTCCAATTGCACACTTAAATTGAGATGGTTCTTTGAAGTACCCACAGTGAGCAGCTTGTCTGCCAAGATGTCATACTTGGCACCAATGTTTTACACACGCACACACACACACACACGCACACGCACATGCACGCACACACACATGGCCAGAAGGGCCACAGTATGAAAACCGAGAGCTGAGGAGCTCAGATTTCAACACACAAAAGGTAGTGTTACATTCTTCTCTGATCAGGGTGACATTACTGTTGTTTGCTGCTATATTCATCTTAAAAATATTGTACAGGACTGCACTGCACAGATTCGTGCTGTATATAGGTTTTTAGATGCCTAATCTAATTAAAAAAATTAGACGGTTGCAAATCTGAAATATGTGTGTGCAAGAATCAAAAGATTATGTTTGCAATTCTGACCTTCTTACTTGCTTCGTGCTTATGAACACAAATGTGACTATTATTTCAACAAAACCAGGTCTCGTTTATTTTATCCTATTTGTAATTTGAAATTTTCCCTTAAACCTAGATGGTATGCAACTGTGAGATTAGGGCTGGACTATGGCGGCAAATTGTCTGTTGGATCCCATTGACCTTTGAGTAGAAAGAAAGTCACTCAGTGACATGTTACACTATCAGCCACCTGTCCAACTAGCATACGTGTCTGCTAACACACACACACACACACACAAACACAGCTGCCCTGGCCATAAAGGTTTACGGTATGTGTCAAATCTGTGTACGGATGCCCACATGTTCCATTACAACGCATGTTTTCAAAATATAATTTATTAAAAATAGTACATACATACATAGAGGCATGTCATTGTTTTATGAAATTCGCTATTTTGTTCATTGCATGAAGTAGTCGGGTAAAACAATACTAAGTTTGCAAGGCCTGTCACCATGATTTGTTTTGCTTTGGATATTAGTCTGAGAACTCTCACTTGAAAATGATCAGTCAGTTACAGAACCATTGTCCAATCAGTTTCCAGGTGAGTAGTTCAGTTGGTACAATCAGCAATTATATGCTCTTCACAAGGGTCTTGTTCTGATTGGCTAAATGGTGCCGTCTTGATTTGAAGGAGGTCCAGGATTTGATATGTAGAGCAGAAAGAATTGTAGATCTTTCAAAACCAGTACAACCAGAATAAGGATGAAGGCATGACAATAACAATACATACAAACTGCTATAATTGTCACCTTGTTCCGAGACGCTCTTTATAGACCACTAGTGACAAATGGCAGGCCCACGCCCTCCCAACACTATTTTCTGCAGTTTGTGTAGAGCCAAGTTAAAAGACTTACATGATCAATATTGCATGCTAAATTTGTATGTTGGCATGCCACAAAAAATAAAGACAAATTATATTAAAACCAAAAAGGTAAGGATTTCACCTTTAACTTAATGGAATATTACTATATACTAGTTAAAAGATACTGACCAAATAATTACTGGTCTCATTGTACGCAGATCCTCAGAGAGGCTCATCCCATTAGCTGACCTTGTAAAAACCATGCTTTCTCATATGGAGACCTTGCAGAACGCTGTAGACTTATAGCGCCACCCCTTCACTCTCTCACCAATATCCACGTTTGCCAGCGGCGTCTACAATACTCTATTTTTAGCTCCGGGGCTGCTGTGAATGTGTGAGCATTTGATTTACCTCAAGTTTAAACTCTGTACCACTTCGCCTTCCACTTCCTGCCAACAAGGAAGTGCTTGAGCATGTGCACGCATAGTTTTGTTGACCTTTTTAGGCATAGACAGAATGCCAACACAGACTGTGGCATTATGTGTGAAGGTATACAGTAGAATGAAAGAACATTAGCATTTTAGCCACTTCCAAACAATATTTTCAGTCTTAATAGTAATCAACTTAAGTAATGTGTATAATACCAGTTGTAGAGGTATAGATACTGTAAGGGGAAAAAGGCAGCAATATGCACATACTGTACGTGATTGGATGTACTTTGGTCAGTTTCTATTTCAGAGCATTTGAGTAAGTGTGGGTTTGTTTGTGTGTGGAAGGCAACAACATAGGTTTCAATGCTCACCTTCCTTCAAGGCCACAGAAGGTTGGAACATCCTGTTTTGAAAATAAACAACTTGATAGCCACCACTCCCACCTCCCTTTAATCTTCGTATCCATACAGTCAGTCTCCCTATAGAGGCTCATTACAGTAAGGACACTGTCCGTACAGTATATGGTACACAGCTTTTTTTATAAACGACACCAACATACACTGAAAACATGTCGGCTATTGGCAGGTGCCTTTACCATGCTTCAGGAGTGAGACACACGCACACACACACACACACGCATGCACGCATGCACGCACGCACACACGCGCACACACACGAGGATATTCCAGGGAGAAACAGACGCCCAGTTTACAAGTCGGGCAGGCGGTCTGTCTGCCTTTTAACTCCCAGGCGAGGCTTTTCAGACATAGACGTTTTTCGGTCAATGAAAGGTTACGGGCCAAGAATATTCCTAGTCTACACTTCCTGCCATTTTGTTTGGTGTGGGCGGGCAATATAATGGCATAACACAGAGCTCTGATGTTTACCCAACCTATTGAGAGGATAGATATTTTATGTCACAAATCCAGAAAGGTACATTCCCATTTGATACATTAACAATCAAGGGATATCGAACACACAAACAGCTTATTGCTTTGTGAAAATTGACCTGCTTGAGTGCAGTGTATCTAGTTAGTTTATCACATTACCATAATATTTATATACATTTATTGCATATCATTTATGTTAGAAGGCATTGTGTTCTCACTCCTTCACAAACAAGTTATATGTTTTAAAAAAAAAAAAAAAAAAAAAAAAAAAAAAAAAAAAAAAACATCCACCAAAAATATACATCGATATTACTGAACTGAAATCTTGAGATTCAGTGTTTTATTCAAATATACATTTTGCATTTTATCAAACTAGAAAATTGTCAGAAACTAGTTTCTGTGTTGAATTTAACAGAAGGCATTGCCTGTAGTCTTTGAAACACAAATATCACTTACATTCAGCCAACCGTGTGAATATAAGGCAAAAGGAAGGCATGGGGGTGTTTTATAGGGACCCCCCACCACCCCAAGAAGTCATTCCCAGTCCCTGGAGCGAGATACAGGAGAGCCACACTATTGCTAAATCAACGCTTCTACCAACCTAAGGTTAGTTTACTTTGGAAAAATATTCAGACTTAAGAGATATAAGGGGTTAAGAAACAACTTCCCATCATTTTACAGCTCAAGCCACATGAATGAAAACAAAAACTAAAATCTATAAATGAAGGCCACTCATTTTAGAAAGATTATCATACCAATGCCAACTTGTATAATTACAAACATAGGCAAAGAAACAATTAATAAAAAAGGACACACATCACAGTCCAGGGTCCAAATTATCTCATACTCTCTTATTTGCATTATTTGAAGGAAACATTCTGTTACATTCTAAAAAATATATATTCTTCAAACTAAACCAAGTCAATCAGTTTCTCTCAATCTGGTCAAGGTCCAGTTCTTCTCCAAGCTGGAAAGTATCAGTCTGTACCCCACGGTCACCCTTCCAGAGGGTATGCTTGGCGGCCACTACGGCTGCGGAAGGCCTGAGCAGAGAGGAGCCCACAATACATTCAGAGTCGCTATCCAGCTCCTCGCATGAGGAATCCTCTTCATCGGCGTCCACGCCATCATCGTCCGGCGTCATTTCCTGCCAACTGCCCAGTCGCGGGTCAGAAGAGGAGGAGAGATTCAGCTCAGAATCCGACTGGCTGATGGCGCTCTTAGAGGAGGGGGTGGAACTTGATTGGTAGCAGTTAGCAGCAGGAATCCCAGGACATCTCAAGCGCTGACAGCTCTGGAGTTTCTGTTAACAACAAAGAAACACCATCTCAGTACAGACAAGGTATTACAATAATATAACATACCTGCAAACACACGCAACCTACAACACAAGAAAGCGTGTGCTCACATACATATTCTATGCATCCTCTATAAAAATAATTAATTTAAAAAAAAGGGGGTTGGGAATGAACAAAATACAGAGATCAATTGCAAACCACAAAGGTATCCTGTTTCTCTTTAGCAGCTACTTATCTTCCTCTGTGTCCTGTAACAATGGGTGGAAGTCACACACAGAAGGGACACGGGGAAGCTTATGTCATACAATTCTTACACACGCAACTGTTATTCACCGTTGTTATGTTTTTCTAATATCACCCTTTGCGGGAGAGTCAAGGCTAGTGCGTTTGTGCGTTTGTGCACGTGTGTGTTGTGTCAAGGGAGAGTACAAGCATCAGATGCCCTCAGGAATGGAAAGATGACTCTGGAGAACAGCCACAGTAGATTTATCACATGGGTGTGTATCTGACATGCTAGCATGCTGGTGTGTTAAGGGAGGGTATTAGTCAAATACCGTAAATTGTGTAAATGACTAAGGGGTGTGGGTATAGTATTAGCGGCAAGAGGCATTTAGTACTTTAAATGAAGTGTTTTAATTGTGAAGACTATTGAAGTGCGTGTCTAAAGGGTTGTGGGGATGTAAAGCATTGATGCGTTTTCCGTTTCTAACTTGCCCTAACGTTTATTAGCATCCTGTCCATTAGTCTAACGGAGTCAGACCTTTACGGAAAGGCTGGGACACAGCGCTGGTTAACTGCGTTAACACCCCCCTACTTGACGAGAGGCATTTTGACTGACATGCAGGACGACCAACTACTTCATGACCAAATGGGACATTACATTTAAAATGAGGAATTTGCAGTCGTTGAAATTTGCAACGACATGACTGGCCATTTACAGGTCATGAAAATCTGTAAAATTAGTAGTAGTTACGATTTACTGCATAAAGTAAATATTTTTTATTTGTAAATAAAGCACTGCGCCATCGTCGCACTGGAAATTATGGACACATACTTGTGAGTCACAATGCAGCCAATGAAAATCGACATTTTGACTTCTTGAAAGTTACTGTGTTGAGCTTACAGGGGTATAATAAATATGACATTCAGCACAGAGTTGCTTATGTGCAGTAGTGCTAACGGACGGAAGAGGCAGAGATACCTATAAACACACTGCTCTGTCCACTGTACTCTTATATGTTCATCGGACATTTTTCCTAGCTTTACAAAATGGCGTTATATTCTCTCCCCTCCCCCTGCTCTCAGTTATAGAGACAGCCAGAGCAGGGCAGCCATTTTTAAAAAGGGGAGGTTAAACAAACCTGGGTTCCCCCACACAGCAGATGTTGTGAGCAGAGGTTCACGTCAAGATACCGCTACTCCCTTGCATGCTATTCCAGTTCATATTCCATCAACTCACATCTCTCCACCACACTTATAGTGAAGCGCACATGTGGGGCTTTTGGTGTGTAGGCCATACTGCGCGCGCACACACACACACACACAAAAGGTGGAGTCCGTGATCGTTCTCGCGGCCCGCCACCTGCCCGTTCTGCGCGAGTGATGAGAAAACATTTGGTGTCTCTACAGAGACTCTGGCTCTGTAAATGGAAAAAGCAACAGTGGTGCAGACCACACCACACTGTGCCAGCTTTTGGCGTTTCCAATGCGTGGGGTGGTGCTTCTTTAGGGAGCACATATGGCATCGAAGGGAGAGGTGTTTCGATAAGAGATTAAGAGATATCAACAATCTTTCTCCAGAATCCCTGACTACACCTTTAACTGAACCAACCCCCCCCCCCCACACACACACACACACACACACCACTGCATGTAG
>JAODLL010005688.1:0-10395 GCA_026546735.1 Forbesichthys agassizii
TACATTCGTGTTTCAACCGCCACGTTGAACCAATTTTATCAACCGTGTCATTTCCAGGTGTCAAGTGTGAAGGAACAGTTTTCCAGGCAAATGCGTGTAAGCAAGAACTATCTAGTCACACCAGCCCCTCGCCATAATCCAATGTGTGAATAAACACACATAGACTATGTGTCACAAAATTAAATGTACACACAGGTGTACCATTTACTTAACACCTCTGCACAGATGGTTGACATTTCCCACACCTGGCTCACAGCTTTGTTGAAGTTCATTCCAAACTGCTAACTCTCACCTCTTTGTTCTTTGGGGTTATTTTTCCCCATTTTTAAAGACAAACTGTGAATGAAAATTAGCATTGCAAATAAGGCATCCACTGACAATCGGGCTTGTCGAAAAATTCTAATTGCTTCTCAGCCTCGGCTGGCGGAGAGACGACTTTGTGGCACGGAGGTAAAGTTAAATAATCAGGAACAAGGCTTGAATTTGAATATTCATCAAAAAGACATGTACAGTACATTTCAAGCCAAAATCCTCTGCAAACACAAAGCTGCTTACATGAGCTGTGTTTTTGTTTCATTTCACAATAAAGCAACCGGTTAAGAGTCCAATTGACAAATGTATTCACACACACACACACACACACACACACACACACACACACACACACACACATATATATACGCTAAACGATGATCAGCACTTCACATGCGCCACAGTCGCTAATCAGAATAAGGCTCCGACATTCATCACAGCTTATTGAACCCATTCCAAGGTGCTGAAAAAATCCCTCTCTTCAATCTGAATTAAATTTCAAATCAGAATGGTGCCGTTGATTCTGATCAAGGCGGTTATAATGGAAGCATTTTTATTACGATAGGTCCATCATCGTGACCTTTATCCATTTGCAACCTTGTCTAACTTTTGTCCATCTATCACGAGTCCAGAAGTTCTCTGAGGCCCCTGAAACTCACATAGCTCTGTGTGTATGTGTGTGTGTTTGTGTTTGTGCGTGTGTGTGGTTTAGCAAACAGTTTGCTGACGGAGACAGCTGTAAGAACCTGCATCTTCATTCAACGCCAGCAGGCGTGAGACTGAAAGGCTTCGAAACACCAAACATCAAAAATCAAAGAGTAAGCACAATCTCCACACACAGCATTGTGTAACCGCATTTTCTCCCCCACCACATCCTTGAAGAAACTCGGAAACATCCATCACATTTCATGTACACGCACACACACACAAACTGTGTCGAACTTTCACGCTCTGATGACCTAAGAGCTTTAGGATTAACTCATATCTTCGGTACACGCGCCCGTACGAGCGCACAAAACACATAAAGTCAGTTATGAAACTTTCTGACCTTTGACCTTTGGCTTGCAGACCCTGGACTCTGGGTGACAAAGTATTTTAACAGCATAATAACACAAAACACCACTGGGTAAAATACAAAACAATAAAACTATGCCTACTAGGGATAAGATAATCAAACTAAATGTATGAATACCATGAATACAAATATCACAAAACCATACTTATTATTAGATAGACACAGTGAAGAAAATGGCGGTTTGATCTAACAGAGTATTTGTTAATGATCGCAGTGAAGCGTAATAATAATTAATGGTGTCGCCATATTGGTAAAGTGTCTCTTTTCACGCATGTGCAGTACAAACAGAAGATTACGTTGCAACCTGCGACACTGGAGTTCCCGACCTAAAGCCTCGTGCATGTGCGTCGTAGTACAACATCAAATAACAACACCTGAAATCCATCATTAATTTATGAATGGGGTGTGTATTGCAGTTGGTCCTATAGGCCACCCGTCGCCACACGACACGGCTGCTTCAAGCCTAGAGTCAGACCCTGTTCCCCCTGGTCAAAACCCACAGTTTGTGAACCGCCGCATTAAAAGTTGGCATCATTGATTGTGCTAGCTGTACGGTCAGTGTGACGTTTCTAGACCACACTAGACCACACAACAAACACTATCCCAGCCTTGGCAATGCGTGTCCAATGGACGTGGAGTGGAGCTTCTAAGGGACAACATCCCTGACTCTACATTTTAAAGCTTTATCCTCGTACTGTAGCTGCTTTCCTGTGCTAGCCTTGGACTGGACTAGCCTACAGAATGTATGATAGCTTCTCTACTGGTTTTCTCCCCCCAAACTGTAACGCTCAGGTGACTTGTCAAGAGTCACGCCACTCCCGTCCACATAATAACATGAAGCACAAAAGTCCCCCGTTCGAGACACTATTGCATCTCTCTCCAAATGAAGTGAAGCTTTTCTGAGCAGTGGAATATAATGGTGTTTTTCATAGGCCCATCTAGCTCCATTATGTGTGATTATCAGCAACATCAGGGGACAGAGGTGTCTAGAAGTGGTCTGGGCATTGGGACAATACCCAGACAAAAGGTCACAGGTTCAAGCCCCAGACTTGGCCACCTTATAAATGTCCTTGAGCGAGATGCCTAATGCCTACCGTAGTCCTTTTTACTTCCAGGAGCAGAAAAATAATGGCTTTCATTTTCTGAGCCCTGTTCACTTTCTAATGACAACATACTGGAAGGAAGGAGTGCTGTTGGAATGATCCATCGGGGATACCGTGACAAAGAAAGGGAAGAAAACAAGAACACAGTCTCCATTGTGAGACCGGGGCAAACAGTTGATGAAATGTATGATTATATTTTCCCATGTGGCATCAGCTGGCGGGGAAAAGGTCATCTGCCATGAAACAGACCTGGCAGTGGTTGAAGGTTCAGCCACCAGACGGAACTAGAGTTATAGATCTACGGGGGAAATAGTCAAGATGGTAAACACGATCCTCTGATTTATATGTGAATATTCAGTGGCTCTTTAACTAAAAGAAGGACAACCTAAAGGCTCAGGAGATGCATCTGATTGGTCCTGAGAAAATACAAATGTGAAACAAATTGAGTTAAACAATTTGAATAAAATAACATTTATTATATATAAATATATATTTGTTGAAGTATCTTAATGTTCTGGTTAGTTTAATAAATGGCTTCAAGGTTTGACAACTGCATTTGAACCATTTATAATTTGAGTATACTGAGAAAACGAAAGGCCACCCATAAATGAATTCTGCCATTACTCACCTTCTATCATGTTATAACGCAAGCATGGGTTATTAAGTGAAGGTGACCTTTTCTGGCCAGGAGCTAACAGGTCTCGCTCAACTCAGTGTCGTCCATGTTGTTATTGGAGCTAACGCTCGGTAGCAAACCGTGACTCAACGCTTCGTGGCTGATGTCCAGCCAGCTGAGCGCTAAGTCACGGTTGACGCGTTAATCCTCCTCTCCCGGGCATCACCGCGGCGATAGAGTTTGTCGCTGTATCTAATCGGCGGAATTGCAAAGATAACAAGAGCAAAGCAGGCCCTAGGGGCCACTCCTCCCCGAATTTGTCGCAGGGAATTTCACGCCGTTATCAAGGGGGTTGTTGAGTGAGCACACTAGACAAAATAGGACTCACCGAAATGTATAAAATAAATATATATATATACAGTATATATATCTTTTTTTTAAATATTTGTACATTTGCATGTACTGTATAGCTGATCATACATGTTAAAAGCCGTAACTGGTTTTAATGTAGTAGCTGTTCTTTGAATTTGTCAAGCCTTGAAGTTATGAATATAACTGAAACTACAAAATAAGTTTAAAACAGCATTACTGATTGCTCAGAAATAATTATTTTCAACGAGGCCACACCAATCAGCCACTTCAAGGAAGGGTTAGTTACTTTTGAGAATGCTTGCTAACTTCGAGCGCAAATAAAATATTGCTCCACAGCGCCACCCCACACATTAAGATGCATTGTGAATGTGGCTGAGCAGTGTATATGTGCTGATATGCCATGGCAGCAGCTAGGATATTCCCATGGCTCTCTAAATTATTTCACGTTCGTCTACAAATTGATGGATACTGGGTCCAGCAGACCTTACTAAATATATAAAACAAACTGAAAAGAGATCACATCCATCCTCCTGTGTTACTGTTTTTGTCATTAAATGGGTCTAACTGCTACATTACATTTTATTATGTATTTTTTTCCCCTTCCGTGCTTTGCTTGTGAGTAACAACACAAAGCCACAAACTCCCCTGGTCCCTGGTTCACGAGCTCTGATATTAAAAAAATAACACAGTAGACATCACAGTATTATGACGGGAGTCAGGAGGGTCCGGCTTGCGAGAGGATGCCAGAGAAATGGATGGAAAGGAACATTAAAGTGACGCCTCTGAGAACAAGCGTGTCACGAGTAAGGGGAAAGGGGAAGGGCGTGTGGGGAGATTGGTGTTGGAGCTCCAGTAATTGAACCCAAGGGTGACTTTGGACTGGGGCGACGTTAAGAGGGAGATAGGGTTGGCGGAGGAGGTGGGGGGGGGTTCAGTGGCCAGGAGTGTAACAATCACACTGGCTATTCCAGGAGCTCCTGAGGGGAGTGGAGAGCGAAATCTGCTAACGCTCTCCTCATTTCTTGGTGCGACGAGGGGGTTGGTTGTGGTGGGGAGGGGGGGGTTCATGTAGCACGACGGATCCAAATTAAACTCATTGGGGGGGTATGCAAAGGCTCAGATGGGGCTGCCGTCCAGCCCGGCACTTCCTCCTCGCGTATCGGGCGGCGCTCGCCGGTGTCTGCGGAGCAGCGGGCCTCGAGAGCTGAGGTGGCGCGACGTGTTATTTTATTCTTTAGTTATTTTTTATTTTTGGTGTCCCGCTCCAGCCTACCTTGGATGGATGAAAAGTGCCGTGAAATAAAAGTAATCTTGGTTTTTCAGTGCAATCTACCAGCTTCAGCAGGGAAACGCGCTGTTCCTGCTACAAAACAACACTGATAGAAATCTAATCTGGTACTGGCACAAGAAGCTCCATTTAACAATAACCTCAGAATTGGAGGCTGTTAAAACCATGACCTCTTTGTTGTTTCGCAATTGCAGCAAACATGACTGCAAATTATCCCTTAAGTGCTACACTTATCTTTCCTGAAAGTAACACTGTCAGTTATTTCATATAATCTCATTTTTTTTGTTCCGCATGCACTGCATATGTTAAGTTTTCTCATTTCAAGGTTGAGTTGTAACAGCCCCTTTTTTTTTTATATTTGACGTCCCTTGTAGTGTTGCAGTTAGGTTTGCGGTTGCTGTGTTGGCCATTACAGTCAGGTTTATCAGTACAAAACCTGCTGGCTACAGAGGTACAGACTAGAGCCTATTCTAGCGATCACAAGGCTCTCTTAAGACTCCCTTGCCCTGAGGCAGACGGTGAAGACACTGGCTCCTTTCTCTCAATATGTTCAACATTTGTCTTCTTACTTTTGCCTTGTCATTGCATGTCCCCCGTCCTGTTTCCATAGCGTCCATAACCATTCCAAGCGTGCTCTTCTGTGCAATAATGCATATAGCCAATCGATAGTTTTGACAGTTGGCTTTGACTGATGATGACAGATGACTCACTGACATTAAAGACCATTGGGGACAATCGCATGTGAAGCTAACAAAGAACTGTGCCTAGCATGTTTCTATTTTCAAACGCAATTAGCCGAGCGTGTCACGTAACAGGGGAAAGACTAAACTGACAGGTGGACAACACGACCGGTGAAGACTACATCTGTCGAGAGAGCGAGTTCGTTTTTTCATTAAGGTGAACCGATGTGGCACATTTCCCCAGACACATCGCCCCCCCTCCTTCCCCCCCACTCCTACTTGGGGAAGGGGGGTGGCCGAGACTCCAGGTGGGGGAACACTGTAGGAACCCAAGTGGAAAATAAAAAAAGCCTGCCGGTCGGTTGCGTAACGCGACAGAGGATCTCCTGCGACGCCATCCCGCTTGATGGATAACAAACGGAGGAAACAAACCTCGAGATACAGATATCACAATGAGAACCCAACCCCCACCCCAAGAGGTTTGAGCAACATGAAATCCATACATGCTAATAGCTAACAGAGCAGCACAACAATAAACATCATTATGCTCCTCTGCAAACACCATTAAGCACGAGCCTCGACACAAGATGCATCGGACGGGCATGAAAAAAGACATGGGAGGAAAAGTGGAAAAAAGGCAGAGAGAAAAAAAGATGGAGTGCCTTGGTGTGGAAGGAGATGTGTGTGTGTGTGTGTGTGTGTGGGGGGGGGGGGGCAGGGAGACAAATACAAGATTACCCAAAATGCATTAGGAGGTTTGTTTGAAGATTGAAGGGGAGGCGGCAGCGGCGGTAAGCTACTCTACCGCCACAATGAGGTCTCAAGAACCCCCCCTTTTCCCTCGACTCCACCTAGGAGAGCTCCGCTACATGTCCAAGCAGAGGCCCTCTGTCCCTGAGGCCAACCCACAGCCCATGCCGTCACACCACAACGGGGCAGGGCTGTGGAGGACCAACAACCAACCGAGCTGCAACCAAGCAGTTCCATGTTTGGCCACCTGGCGGATCGCGGGTCTCTCCCTGTAACATAATGGCTGCACGCTAATCACCCACAGAGCGCATCGATCCCAGCGCTGCCTAATTAGAAAGCAACATGACAGAGCCCTGCGCCCTGAAGCGCTCCGTCTCTCTGCGTGAATGGATGTGGAGATGGATGCCTCCGTGCAGGCCTGCGGATGCAATACGTTCAACGTGCAGCACCAGCTCACTAAGCTACGCACACCTAAAGTGAGATTCAAAATGCTGCAGAACAGCAGCAGACACACTTTACAGTTAAACCAACAGGCAGATCCATTTAAAAGCAGCATTGTAAAATGTTTAAATAAATAAAGGGAGCTGCGTTTAATTATTGGCCTGCAGGGGGCAGAGCTATAAAAAGACGGGCTCCCAAATAACAGACAGATCCCTTGACACCTTACAACTGGGTCATTTAGCACAGGGAATGCCAAACTTTTCAGCTCGCAACCCCTCAAAATAACAGTTCCAGAGACTCATGACCCCTGCTATCCTTAGAGGTGGTCAAAGCATAACAGCCATGATATTATCTGATACTATTTTAATATAGGCTAGTAGCAGAATACATCAAAGTAAAACTGTATTACTGCAAACAATTGTGGCAAAAAATATGCTATTTCTGATTAACTAAGTAACAGCATTTTAAAATGTTATTTAATTTATGAAAATCATCTTGTGACCCGCGCATCTGTGTCTCATGACCGCCCCCCCACCCCCCCAGGAGGTCCAGACCACTGCTTCAAGATCCATTAATTTAGCAGACACTTGTGTGACTTACAGGGAGTACAATTCCACTTGTTGGGCATCGAACCCTTGACCACCTGTAGGCCATGTATGTTTAAAACCCTGTAAGACCTGCAGCAATCCACGTACAACATACGTATCTCTCCAATATACACATGTGCTGATGTTTACTATCAATGGCAAGACAATAGAACATATTGTCTATATAAATGTAGTCTTAGTTTTGTTTTTAGTTTTTTTGCAAATGTGATTTATTGAGTGCTGTTTTAGTTTCACTGCCATAGGTCTTACAGGGTTTTAAGCATGTGTACTGTATGTGAACTGTAAACGCTTGCACACAAGCACATTCTTCTGTGATTGTACAGGCTCATAGCTGCTCACAGTGCAATATAAAGGCCCCTCTGGCCTGGTTTGCTTCAGAGATAGATGCACTGAAGCCTGGCTGAGAGAGAAAGGCAGACACAGGAAAACATGGCTGCCCAAAGAAGACAGAATATGTAAATTCGTGATCTAAGAGAGCCTGAAACTGAAATGCAATTCTTAACAAAGTGTAAATTATACATAACACTAAGCGAGAAACACTTTAGATGCATGGAGGATTGTTTAGGCTCTCTGAGAGACTTTAAAGAGTTAACAGATGAAGCCAAACGTACACGATTGTTTGGTGAAAATGAAGAGTGTTGTAATCTAGCAGCTCTTTATGTAGCAGCCTGCCACAGGAAGAGGGAAATATACATATAATCATCTGTATTGTTTAGAAAATGTATGTTTCATTCAAGAATACAACCATGTACTAATGTTTTACTATTTTTCTTTTTCATCCTGTACTGCTTTGGCAATATAAGTGACTGTACTGTACACTTGTCATGCCAATGACAAGCTCCACTTGAATTTGAATTTGAATTGAGAGAGAGAGAGAGAGAGACAGATATGGAGAGGGAGAGAGAGAAAGACAGATGTTCTAGTTTCATTTCAATTCATTGTTACTTAATTTTTACATCTGCATCATAAGAAACTGTACACTTGTCATACCAATATGCCCCATTTGAATATTAATTTGACAGAAAAATACAGAGAGAGAGAGAGAGAGAGAGAGAGAGAGAGAGAGAGAGAGAGAGAGAGAGGGTGATAGAGAGAGCTGGAGAGACAGAGATGGAGAGAGGGTAATCGAGAGAGCTAGAGAGAGAGAGGGTGATCGAGAGAGGGAGAGAGACAGGGAGAGGGATCGATCCGGCAGCTCACACTGCCTTCTTATTAATGCCTGCTAGCTTGCGCCGGTAGCATTAGCATTAGTCTTCTTCTCAATTACTGTGATAGGACTATATACACTGTACGCGCACGTGCACGCACACACACACACACACACACACACACACAGTATGCAGCTTGTGCCCTCCAGCTGTCAGAGGCTCCATAAAGATGAGGGCCAGGATGTGGAAGTAAGAAGTCTTGTCATTTGTCCTCCTTACGGCCCTCCCCAACACACACACAGCACGCGGAGGGGAGGGGAAGAGAGGGGCGGGGGTCCTCTCGTCCTCCCGCCAGGGCTTCCTGTGTGGCCGTCAAAGATATTGGAATAAAAATAACAAAGATGGAGCATTGTAATGACTTAAATGGAATCACAAATGGAATTCTTCTGGTCTCTTAAGAGGGCGTGTCGCTGTGGAGTCTGTACTGTAGGCAGCTCCCCCACAGACTGATCACAGTTACTTGGGAACTAATGTAAAATACTCAATATACCAATAACGGCCCCCGGAGAGAAATAATAGGCAATATTAAGGTGAAATCTGTGGACCTCCCCATTGACTTGCACGGAACGCAGGGTCAACGTGGTCTGTATGAAGGGTTAAAAGCCCACCCTTCAAAACGACCGAATGTGGAAGCGTGGTCCGTTTTTGCACCTGTGTTTCCATTCTCTCCGCCGCCAGCAGCTGATGCTCAGGCTAGCCTTGTCGAGTGACTCCTTTACTGGGGGGACATTGGGGGCTATGGAGGAGTTCCCACTTCAGTCTGCGGCGGCGCGGGCGGTGGCGGTCTAAAGATAGGCCCGGGGAGTTCGGCAGCCCACAGCTAGCTGTGAGCGTGCGATCTCGCCTCCGTTTCAAGCCATACTGTACCTGTGGGTGTGACAGCTGCTATTAATAACACCTTCCAGCTGTGCTCTTACAGCAGGGATAACAAACAAACAAAAACAAACAAAAACAAAAAATGGTGGATATTACTCTGTATTAGGATTAACACAATATAAAGACGACCTCCTAGCCTGCCCCCACTAACCTCAAGCATGCGCGCCTCTCCAGTCCATGGGTGGAACTGCGGACCGATTTAGTAACACCATTTATTAATATGAGTGTGCTATGCTGCTCTGCTCCGTGTATTCATGCCTTTGGTCGCCAGGGTGAGAGACACAGAGAGAGAGAGACACAGAGAGAGAGAGAGAGAAAGATTGAGATAGAGAAAGATAGAAAATGGGTGATAAAGAGATACTGTATATTGAAATACAGTAGAGAGATAGCAATAGAAAGAAACAGATTGAAAGATATATACAGTATGTATGTATATATATATATATATATATATATATATATCAGTCAGGACCACTATAGTCAAAATAAGTATTATGTTTGCATCAAAATATATTTGGAGGTAAGGCTCTCTTTTGGAGCTCCCTGTCCTTCCATGCGCGTACATGGAAAGCCCAAGGCAAAAAGACCCCTCCGTCTATAGGGTACAGAACAGAACAGGCGCCGTGACATTGGGTAATCAAACACAGCATTAAAGGAGGAGATGGGGAGGTGGTGGGACGCTAAAATGCTCGCGGAGGAAGCATGAGTGTCGGCTAATGCCGTTTAAATAAGCGCCCGGACTAGATTGGCCAATAGTATTCTTTGCCGTGATCAGCTGAGCAGTCTGGTCACTGAGATCAGCTGGGCAGTGAGCTGAATGTGATCAGATGATGATTGAGATTATGCGTGGACTATCGCTATGCTTGATTATATACATACATATACATATACATATACAGACACATATACATATATACATATACACACATATATATATATATGTATATATGTGTGTATATGTATATACATATATGTATATATGTGTGTATATGTATATATGTATATGTGTGTGTATATGTATATACATATACACACATATATACATATATACATATACACACACATA
>JAODLL010005689.1:0-10393 GCA_026546735.1 Forbesichthys agassizii
GAGAGCAGGCACAGCACAGATATTGAACCTGCCTGTGGAACAGAACAAGACACAGGG
Source organism: Forbesichthys agassizii (assembly GCA_026546735.1). Lineage (NCBI taxonomy): Eukaryota > Metazoa > Chordata > Actinopteri > Percopsiformes > Amblyopsidae > Forbesichthys > Forbesichthys agassizii. The sequence goes on from JAODLL010005689.1 coordinate 58, forward strand.
GGCAGCTTAGTGAAGATGTCGGGCTGTTCTGTCTCCCAGCCAGAAGAACGGTGGTTCAAGCCCCAGAGATTGCCTGCCTGCCTGCCTACCTGGCTGAAAGCATTCTTATGCAAAATATATGTTCCTTGTAATTGGACACTTGAAGGTTTATGCTTTGTAAGTCACCTTGGACGAAAGCACTACCCACTACATTAGCAAGTTGTTATGTGCACATATAGTAGAGACCGATACAAAATAACACATGAATGTGATCATATTTAAATAGCAGAAAGACAGATAATTCAGCATTCATGACAATAGTGTGACCATTTTATATATTTTATAATCATTATTATTATTATTATTATTATTATTATTATGCCAGAAAGGAGATTGTTGGAGTAGGTCAGGCCTTGAATATAAAATGCAAAATGGATGAATACATATTTCCAGATGTAAAAACAGGATTCTGCAGATGGTTAAGGGAAACAGCCTCAATGCTGTTAGTTATGAGCAGTTTCAAGCTCAGAGAAACATGTTATTGTAATTAGAAAGGCCCCGATCACACTTTAGGAGCCAGGGCTGTGTAGAAGTATCATAAGTAAGTGTATTAGCTTACAGTTATGCTTACTATACCTTTAAGTGTCTCCCAGAAGGCAGACAGACAGTGTGAATGGGACCTTAAAGCATCCATTACCCTTGGGGTCCAGCCTGTTGAGCCCCAGCTGGCCTGCTTCATTGGCACCACAGCAGTAGACCAGGCCAGACAGTGTCAGCATCAGCGTGTGGGACCGTCCTGCAGAGATCTGGGCCACGGCGATCCCGACCAGGGAGGGCACCAAGGCGGGCACCGGCTGCTTGGAAACATCCTTCCCAAGCCCAAGCTGCCCGTGGCTATTCCAGCCCCAGGAGAGCACGTCTCCCCCTGGGGTGAGAGAGGGAAGAAGAAGACCCCACCATGTGACAGAGGCTGAGGTCAAGGTGAGGCGTTAACGTGGCAGTGTTGGGCTCCTTACCTAACGTCAGTGCCACGGAATGATTGTTGCCACAGGCAACCTGAACCACCGTTGTCGGCAGCAGAAAGCAATTTACTTTTCTGTAAATGAATAAGAAAAAAGATAAAATGTGCTCCTGTCACTGGTGATATTATGTGGTGTTTTATTACTCCTCACCACAGGTGCAAGACTAGGGTTCACTTCTACATTGTGTCATAGCAACCGCAGAAGCCCAAGCTAATATTCAGCTAATGTTCACACAAATCGTGCACAAAAGCCTGTAGAGCAGTGGTTCTCAACCTTTTTGGGGTCAGTAACCCGCTATCCATTAGTCAGGTTCCTTACCGCCCCCCATCAAATAAGATGTAGTCCAACTGCCCGGAAAATTAAGATATTAACAATGATTGTTATTATTATTATTATTATTATTTACACAGTAATCATATAAGAAGTTGAGCAATGGTTGGAGAAAATGTACAAAGCCATAACTAAGGTATTTCATTGAAAACTGATGCCATATTTTCTTGCTAGTGTTTCCAAAATTAAAAGTTAAAAAACACACAAGCATATTGCAAATGTAGCCTATCAGTTTGAGCGGGACATATATGCAGTGTAATGGCAGAATAAATGTCTCAGATTTTTGAATTGAGTTTGATTTTACATGGTTTTGTAATCTGACATTCCACATTAATTGTTGTCACGGTGTAGCATGTTTCTATAGTGTGAAGGAACAACAGTCTCACCTTGCTGCTTCCTGCTTGTATTGCATGTCTGCTGGATCAATGCCCAGCTGTCCCTCTCCACCTCTTCCCCAGGAATAAATATATCCCTCTTCACACACAGCAAGACAGTGGTACTGTCCACATGCTATGGTCACAATGGGAATGGACCAAAGACCCTCCACACGGTCTTAAATAGCATGACAGAGATTATTTGTATTTTGACATGTGATGGGTGCTTTACAATTAAAATGTGATATTCAACACTATAGGTACCACTATAAGGCAAGCTATTAAGCCTACCCCATACTATTCCAATTAGCCTACCTGTTTGATATTTACAGTAAGTGCAAGTCCATATATTATGGAGCAGCTTTAGACATTTACAAAAGCGTGTATGTGACATACATATTTACTTCTCCCAAAGACAAGAGGACAGAATAGGTTAAATCGGGCCTATGTTGAACAATATTAAATAGGCCAGCCTAACAGAATTGAGAAATACATAGTTTGATAACCCTCACTGCAATTGTTTCCATATATTTTGAATTGTGCCAGGGTTCCAGGATTTAACGTTTAAATAAAAAGACATTTCCACCATATGTAAATGTAGAAAAGGCACAAATTGTTCCATAAGAATTCACCAGAATACAGAAAACGAAGTGTTTGATTCTCAAATGATTCTGGGGGAGGACAAAAATAGATATAAAGTACTTGAATCTGATTCCTTAGCAACATTGGACACTTAAGATACTTAAAGCTTAAGTAGTCAATTGCTTGGGTGGAATTTCAAAGAGCAATGTTTATGCTGAAATAGTAGCCTATCTAAAAGTAACATTATAGTAATATTAAATTCACGGTATGAAAAGGTTCTTTTTATGGTTGTTTCCACATTATATGACTTGTAAAAATGAATGGTTTTATTATAATCTAGGCATAGGGCACAGAGCATGTGAAATACTATAATTTATGGATAATTTAAAAATATAATCATTTTTATCTATAGGCGACTAACATCATGATAACCGAATATATATCTTACATTATCCTTAATTTATCTATTTCACCTGCTCTGTGTCCTAGATTATAATTAATCCATTCATTTTTACCAGTAAAAAATGTGGGAATATAACTATAAAATTCACTTTTTCATACCGTGATCATTTTGATCAGCAAGTCGCTTTGGGGACGAAACCGGCTCACTCACATCACCGCAGTAAAGATCTTACCAGGATCAGCAGTGATGCTCATTCACACCCAAATCGCGTGTGAAATGTTTTAACAGTGAATAGTGTTCATTATTTCTGACTATATCATAGTCAGAAATTGTTAACTATGCCTAGCCTCTAACTTAAATTTGTCTATATGATTATTGTAAATCAGTTATATTCCAACCACAATATTCAAGGTTCACTCCTTGCATATTGGAGGAGGAGGCATAACGTTTGACCTCAAACAAGAAACGAAACTGAAACTTACATATACGTATACATTAAGGCACAAAATAAACCATATAACTCGTAATATCCTATAGGTTTACATGCATAGGCCTAATAAACACATGCCTAATAGCAATACTCTATGTTAGTGTATGCATGACAACTAACGATGCTGAAGCCTATACACTTACCCAGATCTTGTCCGTTATTCCGGCGACCAAGTTTTCCTTGTGCGTTGTTTCCACAAGAGAATAATCTACCCTTCCTGTTGAGGAATAAAGTGTAATTCGCCCCACAACAGATTTTGATAATGTCTGCGGGGAAACTCCATGATGCCGGTGCAAATGCATTTTGAGCACTAAACTGTCCTTTTGAACTATCTCCCCAACAATACAGAGTCGTCATTGTTTTGTGCGGTCTGCTCGGCTTCAGACTTAAGCAAAAGCTGTAGTGAACATACCAATAGGCGTATTAGAGAAGAACATTTCTCATTTACGTTTCACAAAGGAAAATGACTCCACCTAGTCGACGTCATCCGGCACAGCCAATTACCAAAAAATGAAACGTTTCACAATTGTGAAATTGTGTTCACAATTCTGAACGCACCTCTATATCCACTGCCAAGATCGGTCGCTTGAGGAACAATTTAAACAAAAACATTCCTAAGGTAAAGACAATAAATAGTTTAATGAGTTTATTTTTCATTTCAACATTTTGTCTGTTGATTTTGTAGGCCCAAGTCTTGGGCCTACAAAATCAAATAAAAAATAAATGGATATGTACTTTTCATACAGTATGGTACAATGGTCATGAACTTTGCTATCATCACATCTGCCCCCATGATCATAAGCAAGATGAACGTCAACATAAACAAATATTCAAACATACAATTCTGAAAACATCCATAACATGTTTTATTGTGTATGGCATCTTATGTCTCAATTTTTACAATGTGTATCATCAGTAATGCTATTGTTAAGCATTGTGACATCTTTGTGCGTTTTCACACATGCTAATAGTTTCAACAAATGTTTAATAATTACTCTTCAAACATTCTAGCAATGTACACTAAATATAAACAGAATAACTACTTTCACCATTCAACCCCTATTAGGATGTAGAAAAAAATATTTTAAAAAATCGTAAATACTCGATATTAGCTTGAGACATGTTCAATAAGCCTCTGTACACACTCTTCCCATTCCACTGTGTAAAATGTACATAAATGTTGACCTTTTTTTCCCCCATATGGAATTATTACATATGGAAAATACACAGAAACACAAATATTATATATGAATTAACATTTAATACATATCTAATATGTATGTTGTTGATGTTTAGGCTTGCAGCTGCAGAACCACTTTCCGGGAAGGGCCAATACCTAAACTGAAAGTCTCACTCTGTAGTGTGTGTACTAGGCAATATATAAACAAATCCCTGCCCCGGGCTTATCAGTAACCTATGTCCATGTAATATTAGCAGTCTCTAATGGTAACCATTTCAACAGAGCTCTGTCACAAAAGCACTGCTTCTCCTGACAAATCAAGCGGTCATGTCCCTTGTCGGACAATCCCTCATTTACCACGTTGTCTGCGATGGCGTACAAGCCACCCGATACAGCAACAATCAGCCGATTCATTCGAGAACAATCATCTAAAATCATGTGATTCAAATCAACAGTTGCTTATAAGTGTAATGTGTGGTGTGAAAAGTTACCTGTATGAATCATAGTTCTATGGTATGAATACCAAGTAGCCCTGTAACTATTTACTAGTAATGAATAAGTAGTTAGCATTAAATTAATAGTTACTTGTAAAACAGGTAAATGTTAGAAACTACTCCAATCACTAAGTTTTATTTATCAGAAATGTATAACCAGTAAGACTGGAATAGACCATGATTGAACTAGATATAAATACTAGTATGGAGCTATCTGTTCAGAAGACCCTTCTTGAGAGAACATAAGAGGGGAGCCCGGGGTCCCCATCTGGAGCCAGGCCCAGAGGGAGGGCTCGCTGGCTCCTCTCCATCCTATATGGACCCACACTTTCTTCTCCATCCTATGGGCCCACCACTCGTGGGAGGATCACCACCGTGGGGGTCGGGTGCGCTTTCAAATGGGTGGCAGTGAAGGTCAGGGTCCTCAGCAGACCAGACCCGGGTAGCAGAGGCTGGCGCTGGGGATGTGGAATGTCTCCTCGCTGTGGGGAAGGAGCAACTTGTGCGGGAGGTAGAGCGCTACCATTTAGATCTGGTGGGGCTTACCTCTACACAGTCTTGGCACTGGAACCGTTCTCCTGGATAGGGGATGGACTTTATTCTACTCTGGAGTGGCCCAAGGTGTGAGGCGCAGGACGGGTGTGGGGATACTAACATGCCCCCATTTGAGCTCTGCTCCCCTCTCCCCTGTCCACGAGATCTTTGCGCACACCTCCGGCTGACCTTCTCTGGCATCCCTGTGGAGGTTGGGGGACATGTGCTTTGTGGATCTGGAGAAGGCGTATGACCAGGTCCCCCATGAGATAATGTGGGAGGTGCTACCTGAGTATGGAGTGAGGGGGCCATTTTTGGCCATTGTCAATTCATTGAAATTTGCTAGTTTTCCTACATTCGACACTAAGAACATCAATAAAACATATTCAGATATTAAAACACAACTCTGAAACATCCACAACACACCAGTTAATAGTAATAAAGAAATGCTTTTTATTACCATTATTCAAACAATTAGAATGAGTGCATAACTTTTACAAAGTGATAGGCTACCACTCAGCTAAAATTAGATTGTATGGCTATGGAATGTACACCAAATGTAGACATAATGTACACTTTAACCATCCAACTCCTATTCGTTAATGCGTCATGCTTATTATGATATAGACAAAATAATAAAGAAACATAGGCTATTTGATATTATCATGTGAAACTTTCACTATGCAAACCCTTCCAATTCCACTGTGTTAATGTTGAGATTTTTTTTTTGGCACGGTGGTCTGCTCATCAAGTTAAATCTCACTCTCCGACACCTCATGGACACTCCGGTGACGCACGCTGGAGCCTATTGGCTTTAGCGTGTCTTGCTAAAGCATCTGCTCTCTAATCCATGGGAGATGCATTCGCGTCCCGAGTGGGACGGACTCGGTCACTTGGGCTTCATAAGATACATGTCAAGGAAATATTAATATCAGTCTGTGATTTATAACTATTCTCTTTCTTAGCGCCACAATAATGGAACGAACTTCCTGCAGCAGTCAGGACAGCGGACTCAATACCAATCTTCCGAAAACAATTTAAAACCCACCACCTCTTCAAAGTACACCTTGGGACCCCCACCACTGATCTCCCTACATCTTAGCACTCCAATAACAAACCAGAGCTATAACTTCTATCTTTCTCATACAATAATTAAAATTAATATATTTTCTCTTTTATCTTTCTTTAGAATATTAGCGCTTTATTGGTTCTTAGACTTCTTTGTATTTCCTGGTAAATTTGATACATGTTGTAAATACGCTGGTATATTACATAATGCTGCAAATGTAATACATAGAATAACGACAGCAGCATGTTTTTATGGCCAACAGATTTTCGGCTGCATACGACAACTGGTGTACGATCTCTTAGTACTGTTGACAATTGTTTGATAAGTTGCTTTGGATAGAAGCATCTGTTAAATGCTGTAAATGTAAATGCACTGGTAATCATCTCAATGCAGCTCTGACACGGTTTATCCTGACCAATCAAACCTTCACTTCCCTGTCGGACCCTATCGGATAGAAGAGAGGAATGAGATCATCCCTGCTCTCAGGAGGGGTGAACAAGCAGAGTGTCTAACTAAATCAATAAAGCCCTCTATGGCATGACTTCATTATTTGGGGGGGGGGGTATTTCACCACATTTCTTGGGAAATTGGGGGTCCCTGATAATATATCCATCAAAACATTGGTTTGATGCCCCAGAGCAACAATTTGCTAACCTGAAACACCAGATAATCTGTTACAGACACCCATCCTAAGGAGCCATCCAGTGAAACCGCTTTGAAAAGGACTGGCGCTTTCAAGAGGTACGTGGCAGATGATTGGACGAACTTGTGTACCAGCCGTGTACCAGTTGTTGAATCAATTGCTGACTATACCTCTCCTTCTTCCCAAAAGCCTCTCCTGTGGTTAATGGCAGTTATTAGCCTGCTGCGGAGAGTCTTCTTGGCTGGGTATCTCTCATACTTGGGCAAGAGCAACAGGGAGTGGCAAGTGAGGGATTCTGGGTAATGGAGTTCTGTCGAGTCTGGTAGGGGACTGATTGTCATGGTGATGGTTTGCATACCAAAGATGGGAACACGGTCACAGCCTGTTAGAAACACTATGGGAAAAAACTGAACTTTAGTAAGTGAGTAATCTTATATATATATTATATATAATATAACAAAATATCACACTTTTTTACCTGCTTCTTCATTCTATGATATAAAAATATTTGTATATCATTTTAAGAAATCCTTATTGTGGCCTTTATGTGATGTGTATTTTCTGCCACTAGGTGTCACACTATGTGCACTAGCATGTCAGACCAAAACTAATACTCTATGGGCCACACACGCGCACGTGCACGCACTCATAGGCGCTGGAAGGTGGGTGCTGGGGGCGCTGCAGCACCCCTAACTTTTGGCTGGCTGGAGCTGTAGGGCAAAGTCGCATGCAGCAGTCGAGAGAAAAAGCAGCGCGGGAAGACAATTTCACTCAGCAGTGTTAAATATTCTAGACAGTGAATATATATATTTTTTATCATGTTAATTAGGATGGTCCGGAGGTATCCTCCGCGAGAAATAGAAAAAATATAAGAAAGAAATTATCCTAGCGCATTATAGCCGCTCTCTTGATGAATTAGCATTAACAACATACAGCAGGCTACTGCAAAAATAACAAATAGGCATGATACTGTACACGTAACATTGGCAACACGCCATCCAGAACATAGCCTACAAAATATTTAAACACAGAGCTATTAGCCTAGCCTACTCATTTGGGACATGCCAGTCAGCGTACCGTTATCTAGGTTATCTACCTACATCTAATGTTCTGATCTAATACAGGCAGAGCAGTGGCCCTCTAGGACCAGGATTAAGGAACCGTGATCATGTCCTGCTTTTTGTTATTCAGGTACTCTGAATCCTGGAGCCCCGAGAGGCATTGTGTTCCCTCTTATCAATACATTGATTATTGATTAGAACCATTATGGAGTTTGAGACTCACAGAGAAACTTTTTCTTCTGGTCTGCTGTCATCTCATGGAACACCTCCCAGAATGTCACAATGCTGGGATGCATGGCATCGTACCCTCCATCATACACGGTGTTCTGGGCCGATAGAGATAAAGCATGGTGTGTGATTCAAGTGTAACGTTGGAGAAAATATTACAAACAACATTATAGGCTGCTTATGAATCTCAACGTGGGATTTCTGTGGAAACAAATAAAAAAATGTTCCTAATCGTCAAATAACAAATAATAATGAATTATTTCTCAATCTTTATATTATGTATTAATTTTTAATGCTGCATCTGGATTAATAAAGTCTTACGGCTACTTTCCATATGAAAATATAAAATTTTCATTGCAGACGTTCGGATGCAACAATATTACCATAATTACATTTTACAGACATTTGAGCTAAAAATAACATTAAATATATTCACATTAAGCCCTTTCCATACAAAACAAATTCCAAACCTTCTTAAACACTTCCCAGTCGTAGTTCTCTAGGCCTCCCATCACTCCTCTTAACTCCTCTGGCTGGAAGAAGTCCACCACATCTCTGTCGCACACCTTGTAGAAGCCTCTCTTAAACTCCTTAAACACATTCTCCACTGACGTGGTGAAGCAGTACTTGATGAAGGCATCAACAAACTCCTTTCTGTCAACAAAGGAGTTTAAATGTTAAAACCCAAAGTTGCATTCCTATGTCTGATGCAAGATATAAATAAACTAATATGATCCTAGAATAGATGACGAGCCAGAATTTGTAATATTACATTCATTGTGTATATTATAATATGAGGTTGCGTCAGTAATTGATTAGACTACGCAGGGTCGTAACTAAGGTACGTTACTAAGGCCTAACCCCTGTGAACCCCTTGCTACTGATTAACTGGACCCTTCAATATAAAGGGCCGAATACTCCGAACTGCTGTTTGGTGCATATGCACAGACAACAGTCAGAGTTTCCCCCTAAGGCGATCCTCTCGTCCACCAGGGTAAACTCCAACCTAGCAGCGCTCAAACGACGGCTTGCTAGTTAGTTGTTGTTGTTGTTGTCCCCACACCCGCCCGGTGCCTCACACCCTGGGCATCTCCAGAGTAAAGTAAAGTCCATCCTCCATCAGATCTAAATGGTAGCGTTCCACCTCCTGCACAAGTTCTGTCGCCTTCCCCCACAGTGAGGTGACATTCCACGTCCCCAGAGCTAGCCTCTGCCGCCCAGGTCTGGTCCATTGACCTTCACTGCCATCCATATGACCCCCACGGTTCCTTCCATGGTTCCTCCCACTATCTATGAATCTATGATAAAATATTCTCTGAGATGTTACCAAACCAAAAGACATACATTTACAACATTTAGTAGATGTTTTGATCAAAGATGTCATACAGAACATCAGTGAATATGAAAGTGATTAAGTCATACACTGGTCAATTTAAATTAGAATCAAGGCTCAACCAGACATTTCTACTTGGTTGGTATTGTCTAAAAACTTTCTAGGTCTCCTCTAGAGTTAAGCTACAAACTAACTATGTGCTTATAAGCAGACATACTTATTGGAGCTTGTGACCATCTTTGGGTTTTCTCCATTCCCCAAATCGACTTTTCTGCCATCCCAGTGAATCTGCAACAGACAATAACTGCAAGTATAAACAGCAGCTTCCAAGGCATTGTTTGCACTACCATTCTCTGGTACATCAACTGTGATGATTAATCATCTACCGTGAAGTCTAGATCCAGGTTTTCAACATCATCAGATGTGCAGTCATCTAGAATGTGGCGTAGACTCCTGAAAGGATTGAACACGCTTATTATTTTAATCGATGTAACACATCAAGATGCCATGATAAACTATAATTGTAATTAATGCTCTGGACATAATGTGTCAAGTCATGTGACTTCATCCTTACTCTGCTGTTACAGGTTCAAATTCCATCATGTCTTCCAGGG
>JAODLL010005691.1:0-10391 GCA_026546735.1 Forbesichthys agassizii
CCCCCCCCCCCCCCCCCCCCCCCCCCCCCCCCCCCCCCCCCCCCCCCCCCCCCCCCCCCCCCCCCCCCCCCCCGCGAACAGAGGGAACAAGTGTTAGAATGCAGGATGGAGAGACCGCAGGGAAGAGTAACTAAATGTATACAGATAAAAGGCGAAGGCAAAATGTTGTGGATTATGAGTCATACTCTGACTATAGAAAAATCAGTTCCAAATCAGTTCCACTGAGGGTCCCAGAAGGCTGTTCAGTGCTTAAGAACAAAACAGCCCGTGCCAGCCACAGCAGGTGTCTCCTTTCAAGCGCTAGCTTGTATTCTGTATGGCAGAATTCAAAAAAGACTATTCAATTAAAATTCAGTGCTGGGTACCTTACATTTTATGTGGGTATCCAAAACCTCATTTGGACTGAAAAAGATGTGGTATTTGCAGATCTAAATCTAATCCTAATCCCAGTGGCACTACTGGGTCGGCAGAAACCATGACACCACAGAAGAAATAGGGCAGAACACGCCTCATTTATTTCCCTTCTCTGTAGCCGGTGCTGCTCTATGTATTTAAAAACGTGTTTTGTTTATTTTGACGGCGATCTGCTGCCTTGGACCGTCGTGATATGGCAGCTGTCTGTGGGCAGCGGCAGACATTTGGAGACAGTGCCCTGCCCCGGGGTCAGGCCACGGAGTCACGCAAGCAGACACTCACAGCTGCCACTAGGCCCTATCTAGCCCGTGTCAACTGTCAAGACCTCCCCCCCCCCCACACACACACACACACACACACAGCCATGCCCAGCCTGTAAAAACCATGACATATGCCTGCAGCTACAGTATTGTATCTCCCAGCACGCACGCACGCACACACACACACACACACGCGCACATTATTTCCTACAGTTAGGTCACCAGTATCAGACAGCTCTGAGCCTTGTTTAGATAGAGGAGGGGGAAAAGGCATAGCTATAAAAGCAGCTAGCTGGCTCTATCTGAGCCTTTTCATAGATTATTTATTCCTGTGTGTGTGTGTGTGTGTGCCCGCGGCCAGGCAGCACACCTGAACTGTCTGCCAGGAGAGATGCAAGAGGAGACACAAACAATGCAAAACAAATGTGTAAACACGCGCATGCACACACACACTGTATACAGTATGGTAACAACTGCCTAAACCTCTGTACTTGCCATTTCCCTTGTATGAGCGTGGACATCAATGATGCACGCTCTCTCTCTATAGTATCAACATTGCCTAATAAAAGGCAGGGCTTTTATTACACCACAGAAACTATTCTCTGCCAACATGCCACCTGAAATCAAGCTGTGTGGGTGGAAATAACGTCCTAATTATTTACACTATTAAAAATAAAAAGAGCCTTAATGTTGATACTTGTTAAAGTGGCAGGAAGATTACATCTACGTAATTTTATATTTGATTTTGAACAGAATCTGTGCTCGCTCTTCAATAACCATGAAATTAAGTTTCATAGCTATTAATCCTCTAGTCACTTTGTGTGTGTGTGTGTGTGTGTGTGTGTGTGTGTGTGTGTGCGCGCGCGCGCGTGCGGGGGATATATACGAGCAGTGTGTCATTAGACAGGCTCAGAAGATAGCTCCAGATCCATCTCATGTTCTCCACTCACTTTCAGCAAGGAGCCAAGTGCAGATTGAATAGCTACAAAGACGTATTTGTCCCTGCTTCAATTAAGGCTGTTAATAATGTGTACATTAGAATATTCTGTTGTCATCATCTTGGTGTGTGTGTGTGTATGTATGTGTGTGTATTTATATTTCAATATAGTTTGTGTGAATTGGTCTTTTTAAATGTTTTATATACACCACAACACATATGTCCCCATGGGGACAATAAAGTGAATCCTTCAATCAATCCATCCGTCCGTCCGTCCATCCAGAGCCTAAATAGTGAGCTGCGTGGCGGTTGTGTGCAGACCTGTAGGGGGTGAGGATGTTGAGGGGGGGTGGCTGCTCGCATGTCTGGAAGGTCTCCTGCAGCGGGACGGGCAGGGACTCCCGGTCAAAGAGCTGCTGGTCCTGAATGGTGGAGCTCCTGAAGGCCTTCCTCATGGTGATGTCCTGGAGAGACACTGTGGGGGGAGGGGGGTTATCGTAAGGTAATCATAAGAAAGGCAGGGCTAGTCATACTCCACAACGCTTGATAACGTCCACCTCAGAAGCTCCCACCCCACACAGAAAAAAGCATTGCAAAGCCAAGCAGTATTGTTCTTGTCCGCCACTTTGTTTACTTTCCCCATTTACTGAGTCAGGGTTGTGTTGAAGTACTGGATGATTTTTCAATAAGTATATTTGAGTGTATTATCTTACAATTAGCTTGCAAATGTTGACTATACCTTTAAGACAAAAAGGCAGCTTGTTACTTTTGTTTAACATTTTAATTATTCTTTTACACATTCTTTCACACCCATACAGAGCTCGCCTTTCCTTTGCGATGTTCTGTGAAGCACACCATTAACAATTAACACTATCTAATCCCTGAAAAAACATAATTAGCATAAAGTAAAATTATCCACCCTGGGGCCAGTGTATTATCATTGCAATTAACTGTAATTGGCTAATTTTACAATTCGTCAAAATCCGTCAGTAAAGACTGGAGAAGCCTATACTGTAGGTTTGAGCGGGCGACTAGAACGTCTGTAGTCACTATTAAGAGGCTGTGAGAATAAAGGCCCTTCACTTATAGAGAAAGCTGACATTTGGAGAGGGCAGAACAATAGCAGAGAGATCGATGAGGGGAGCCTAAAGCTTTCAGAAAAACTCTTGAGAATTTGCTGAGAGGAGAAAAAAAAGAAAAAATCAACTAAGACGCCTGCTAACCCTCAATCTGGCATTGCCACGTAGAAATGTAGAGTCCTGGGAAGAGACCCAGAGAGTTGCCATCATGTCTGAATTATGCATTAGGGAATGACAAGTGGATCATGCATGTCTGCCCTACGGAAGAATGGAAGTGCATGTTTTTTGTTGATTTAGCTACAAAAAAACACTAACGATAAAGAATTAGAAGAGCATTGCGTTAGTAGTTACAGCACAACAACACATAACACCGTCTGCCAGCCTCGTTCATCTAACGCCACAGTGCTGTTCAGTTACGAGTGCCTGTACAGTCATACAGATGCACAGTCAGAGAGCTAGCTTAATAGCCTCTGCTGTGAACCAATTAATGAATATCCTCTTCTGTCACCCTGGTTCTTACGAGAGAGAGAGAGAGAGAGAGAGAGAGAGAGAGAGAGATGTTTGTGATAAACCCCCAGCGTTACAAACTGGCCCTAATCACTCACGAGAGGCGTAGCCACTAGCAAGCTAATGACCTCCACTGCATCTAAATGCAGTGGAGGTCCTGTCGCCTACGGCGCCCTGAGTTTCTTGCCATTAACAAACACAGTCAGCGAGCTGATGTCTGAACGCAGCGCTGGGGGGACAGAGGGGAGGGGAGTGGGCCGGGCAGAGTGGGAAATAATGACACAGACACTGCTGCAGCAAGGGCAAACACAGTTGGGAAAATAAAGGCCAAGAGATGGAGGAGATCAAAGGAGCAGGAGGTGTCATTTACATGGTGACTGCATAAGGAGATGTGAATTAAACAGACCAAGTTCAATAACCGGAGAAGGAGAATAGAATTGAAAAGCTGGGATTTCCCCGCCAGACAGCAGATGACCAAAGGCATAAACGCCACACTCAGGACCAAACACACACCCACCCGGTATTCACCATCTTAACCCCCACTGAAAAATGCATGCATTTATGTGGTGGTTAACTCCATTAACAGACATTCACGCAAGTGGACAAGCACGATCTGGTGACTTCCCCAGAATGCTCAAGCCTCCCAGAGGATCACGTGTTCTCTGTTCGACATTTCATGTCTCAAGTGCTCTGTGCTAACAAGCCAAGGTAATTTATGTTCGTTTTCATCCAAACTGACATCCAACGGATTTAGGCTGAATGCAGTTTAGCTACATTATATATACAGACCTGGGAGAAAAGTATAGAGATTTTTTCCACATCAAGATGAGAAGAATTACTGTAGGAGGAAGGGAGAAATATTAAAGTCAATAATGTTATATTTCAGTTTGGCCAATTATTTGCACTCATTTTCTTTAGCCCCATCTGAATTTCATATTGGGCTGCAAAACCACTTTTGAGGAATTAGGCCATCTGTGCCTGGCTTAAGTGCACTTTCGGCAGGATGATATTGTGATTTTCATCCAAATTCCATTTACTTTCTTATTTGCCTACCGGCAAATAAGACAACGCACTGATATAAGACAACGCACTGATATCAGTGGCCGACCGTTGATCTATCGTGTTAGGGTCAGAATTGAAATGGTCTGACTTGGACCTCCTCAACTGCAGATTCAACTGCAGCTGAAGAAGATCCATACTGTACCGCCTATAACAGCCATTAGATGGACACGACTCTGGCATGACATAAGAGGGCAACGGGTGTTCTGCGTTTTTAAAAGTTAAAAGAAAATGTTAGTCGTGAGGGAGGCATGCGCTGTACATTTTCTCTTAGCCTAATATATTAAACTTCTAACAAAAAAAGTAGCTCTAATTATAAATGATTGACTATCTATAAAATTGAAGTAGTAATAAATACATTTCTATAAGCTGGTCAGGCAGTAGGCCTACTTATATTCTATGCCCATTCTCCGTGTTTCATTACTTCTCCTACGTAAACGCTATGCGTAGGCCTGGTCTGGTTTAGTCATATTATATATGACTATAACTGCGTCCGTGTCGGCAAAATATAGTCGGTAAAATTGTTAAACTTCGTCTGTCAGTAGCTAGCTACTTCGAGTTTATACCCTACCTAATGAAATAGGACTCTTCTGAAGTGGTGTGCAGGATTTTTATTCTTATATCATTCGCACAAAAGTCGTCAGATAGCGAACAACCAAACATATCAGGTACAGCAAAGTGAGTGACCACGAGCAGCAAAATATGAAGTTGATTCGTTTAGCTGTTGTTAGCAATTAGCATTATGTTA
The DNA here is from genome assembly GCA_026546735.1 of Forbesichthys agassizii. Lineage (NCBI taxonomy): Eukaryota > Metazoa > Chordata > Actinopteri > Percopsiformes > Amblyopsidae > Forbesichthys > Forbesichthys agassizii. Next base: position 5,005 of record JAODLL010005691.1, read on the forward strand.
GCATAAAGCATTGATACAGCCAAATCACGAGTGTATTTTGCATCTGCGCGTGTGAGTGAGTGAGAGGGGAAGAGGAGAAGTAAGGCGATCCATGTCACAGCATTTCGGCGAGCCTTGGAAAAAGCGTATTACGCAGTGTTTCACTAGATATTTATAACTTTGTCTGAATGCTGCTTTAAAAAATAAGTTTTTATCACGATGCCTGCAAAACATGGTGATGCATGTCAGCCATCGGCGATGGACGATGGCATCGACTAACGGCCCAACCCTAGTGTGAATGCGACGGAGGAATGGAAGAGGCAGCCTGCGTCACAGCGGCTTTGACGCGAAAACAGACAAGGCAGCAGAAAACCCCTAGCAAGCAGTACTGACGCGCCCGTGATGAACACAATGTGCTGCTGCTCAATACTGCCAGCATACGGACTGTACAGGCCTGGTACGCACATGCACGTGCACGCACACACATCTCTTGCCATGTCATCCTACAGTACATACTAATTATGTCACTCATTCAGCTGAACTACCAATTACACCAATTTGGAAGACACATTCAGCTAATGAGTGGTGTGTGTGTGTGTGTGTGCGTGTGTGTGTGTGTGTTTGCGCAACAGCGGGTTCTGGCTTCCTCTGACCCCGGGCAGTGTCCCTTATCAGAAAGAAAGTGGCAGATGGTTTATCTCCCTCGCTCATGTCTCTTCCTCCGATAGCATGACAGCATCCAGCTAATATACCCTTGACCAGAGAGAGGTTAAGTACCTCTAATCCACGCACACACGCACGCACACAAAGTTTGTGTAAGAGGTCACGTCACCCCTCTCTCACAGTTGTGTGATCCTACTGTACACGTTGTGCCAGCCCAGTGCAGATAACAGAAGGTGCAGGTCAAGCCACATCCCCCTTCACCACGAATGCAAACGCTGCCCTACATTCTCCCATGCCTGCTTAATCTCACATTCACCTCGTTTCTTCTGCACGTCCCCCAGACTCCTTAAAGCCACGCTCACATTCTTGCTAGTTTCACCTCTGCCTGCCCCCCACCTCCCTCCCTCCTTCCCGACTGAGTTCAAGTGTCATACTTTGTTGCAGACATGGGACTTTCAGGTGTAGAAGGTGCTGGCATGCCCCAAATGTGTAAACTAGCACCGGAACATCATGAACCTGGTTTCCCCACCGCTGCTTTGGTGTGGGAACCGCTGGAGGTGTTTTAGAATCTTTCAGGCTCTGCAGGCACGTGCACAAACACACACACACACACACACACACACACACACACACACACACACACACACACACACACACACACGCGTGCGCGCACCCACATACAAACAATATAATTTGTGTGGGAACACAAAGTACTTGAGGGTGACACAGCTGTGTGATAATGAGCTTGGGTGTAGTGAGAAATCACCAGATTAACTCCATGTCGCATTATTTATTTATTTATTGGCTGTGAATTTAGTAATTTGTGCTGCACTATAGTTTTTTTTGGGGCGCTATCTTGGAGTGTGTGTGTGTGTGTGTATGTGTGGTGCGTGTGCATGTGTGTGGTGCGTGTGCATGTGGACATGATCTTGGGTGTCTAATTGCTTCTTAAAACTGAATAATAACCCATCTTTCCCCTCCTAGCTTCAGTGCACTCAGTCCAACTGTGAGGGGGAAGAAAATAATAAATAACTTACTGACTGGGCCTCTCACAGAGAAGATGGTAAGATGAATAGATGTGTGGCAGAGCCAGAGAACTTTCAAGTCAAGGACATAGAGCGATATCAAGTAGAGAGGTGAGAGGGACTAGAGAAACATTAAAGAGTTGCTTCGCTCCTTGTTCTAGCATTCAGCTAAATATAGTCAGGAAAATATCCTAATTAAAACACAATGTACATGTTTTATATTTTTGGGACTTTTTTCCTCATTTTTTCAACATGTACTGTGTACAAAACAGAGACATGAACACGTGAAAAGGGCTAAATTAAGAAGAGGGGGGAGAGAAAGGGACGAGCAAAGACTAACAACAAAGAGAGAAGAGCTGGTGAGTAGATAAAGGAAGAGTTAGGGCTGGGATTGTGTACGGGTGGCTTTGTGGCCTTCAATAATAGCCTGCAGCCAGGGCACTGATATAATAGTGCCATTTAATAGGGGATACAGGCCATTAGTTTGGCTGGCCGGAGTGATACAGGCAAGAGGCTGACAGCACACAAATAGCATTCACACAAGATGGCGGGAGGGCAGAGATCAATCAGGGAGATGAGAAGGGAGGAGAGGACACCGAAGACTGGGGAAGGGAAGATAGTGGCTAGGGGAGGAGTTGAGCAAGGTAAAGGATTAGGCTAGGAGACAAAGCCCAAAGGGCAGTGTGAAGGACAACACTGTTAAATGGCATAGGTTGCACGCAAGACCCGTGTGTGTAAATGTTAACGTGCAACCTCTGTAGAAAAGACAATGTTGACCATCACTGTTGCCCCCCTCTGATATCACTCTCATATACAGTATACATGTATATACACTGTACACACACACACACACACACTTAAGAATTCTCCAGAAAAATCCAGTTCTAAAGATGTCGTCAATCAATGAGCTATGGCTGACATTAGTCCAATTGAACTCGACAAATCTCATCCATCATTCTCCAAATCTGTAATTTCCTTCATTTCTTTTGTTCACACTTATGATTAATGGTTCCTTATATCAAACAATTTTACAGCCTATATTTTTATAATAACCTTAACTATTGTATTTCAATTCTCTACTTGCGCACCAGTTGTTCTGTCAGTAGCATAACTTCCTACGCACTGACAAGACGAATGTTCCTATTCTGCACTTTTAAAAACAAAATAAGTCAGTTTTAACATCACTAATAAAGTGCTTATTACCTCACAGGTTACGTTTACAACTCGATTTTCTAGTCTTTGACTCGTTATCGCAAAACGATACAGATGTATTCTCATAAAATCTGTCAGACATGTTTACCACCGCCTTAAGTCAAATCCATTTTTATTTCTGTTCTGATCACAACCCAGGAATGTGTTGTCAAATTCTACACTGTTGGGAGACAGGGGTGACATTTGCACAGCTGCACAATTTATGAAGCATTTGACACTGGATAAAAGTTTGAAAGTTGAAGATCAAATTATTCATTTCTGGCAGTGATTGAGATCTTTAAGCCCTAATTAAAGCAATCTTCCACAGGGTTTTAGCATGTAGAAACTGTAGTTTTCTACAGTGTGTAGACTGGACAGTATCCATCTGTAATTTTTAATGCTGTGGTCATGCCCCCACTCAAACAGCTGTCCTCTTATCTTCATCCCACTGGGGCTATGATTTATGGTTCTATTCCCATCTGGCCCATTCTCATCCCATTCCCCTCGTCTCTCATAAATACATACCATAGGCACCGCGCTCTGTGCACTCTTGTGCTAAAAGCATATGCATTTAAAGCTCCTATGGCATAGCATGCACCGTAAATATGTGCTATACAGTGCATGAGCGTCTGAGAGAGAGTCCGGCAAAAAGACCAAGAGATAAGAGAGAGAAATCCAGAGGGGGAGGGTGTGGATGAGGCAGGGTGGTATTTACTGGAAGAGAAACATTCATTAGACCCCTCCTACAGCTGCCTATCTCCGTCAACCTCCCTCTCGGACCTCTCCACAGAAATGAGCCGGAGGTACAGAAGGTAGATATAACAGTAGTCAAAATGTGATTACATCAAAGCCATTCGTTCCCAAGATGTATTCCTTACAGAGTGGAGCGCGCCGTTATAATGGCGAGAGCATTTTCAATTTGCATGTTAAATTGGGTGTATAAGAAGAAGAAGTGATCCCGAAAACAACAACGGGAATTATTCTACGAGTACGTGCGGTGTAACCGTTAGCAGGGCATCCTCAGAGGTTCAGAGAGGTTTCATTCTCAAGCCACTGAACCCAACCTGCTCAATCATGACACTACACCAGAAAATCATGTGCTTAAACCATGGATGTGGACAAGTGTACTGCGTGAGATATTATTTAAATGCACATGGCTAAAATGCAACTAATGGTGTTTTACACTAAAATGAATTAGGAAAGTGTAATCACACAGAATAAGAGATTCAGACATCTCTGCGGTGAAGGCTATTTGATCTGAAGACTACGCTGTAACGCGTCTTTTCCACACCACTGGTTTTACCGCAGTGCCCTGTAGTGCACACCCATCTCTTTCCCTTTCTCTCTCCATCTTACCCGCGCTCCTCTTTTCCGATTCACCCCTCCTCCACCTCTAAGCTGCAAGTGAATAGATTTCTACCCTTCAAGGAGTGAGGTCAGGTTAAATTATAAGGAGAGATAAAGCCAAGTATAACATAAAACACACACACACATACTGTGCACACCCACACACACGCACGCACACACACCCACACACACGCACGCACGCGCGCTCACACACACGCGCACACGCACGCTTAAGCATGACAGAATCACCAAGGTTAGATCTATGGTGGAATGGCGGGTTGCCTTTTGTTGTTTCTTGTGGGTTTTCCCCACAAGTCCCTCATTAGATGAGCTGAGTCTCAGATAAGTGGCTTCATCCTCTGCAGGCAGCTCAAATGATTCCCGTGTGGAGTGGCAAGATGTGAGGAAAACTAAATTATAGAAAGAGACAGAGAGGGAAAGCTGGGGGGTAGAGTGCCCGTCCTCAACCCCTGTAGGGTGCGAATCCAAAATCTCTAAAGGAGGAAATAACAGTCACTTGCCAGCGCAGGCAGGGTCAGACCAGCAGATATATTAGCTCATAACAGCAGTAGTCAATTAACGGACAGCATGAAGAAACTGAGCCGGAAGGAGCATTATGTAAACTAAAAATGACAAACAGTGAGTATACCATGGCACGCGATGCAATCCAGAGGGTGAGGAGGTCAGAAGATAAACACAAAAGGAGAGGTCTATTGGGAAAGAGAGACAGCTACACAGCTAGACAAGAAACTATCGGGTGACTTTCTTCCGCGAGTAGAGACCCAGCGTGGCTGATAAGAGGCCGGCTGAAGCAGCAGATTTACGCCGTGCCTCAAAACACGAGCCGTACACCACAGGACAAACTTTAAATCGATACGTTTCTGGGCTCCGTCCTGTCCTCTGAGGGCACCGAGCTGCTCCCTCTTGTCTCAGTCACCCGGCTCTAACCTGCTTTAGCCAGACACCCCCCCGCCATATTATCACGTTGCTTTTCATTACGACTAGCACGGGGTTCACTCTGGAACATAAATCCAATTGCCTCCAGCTGGGCTTGTTGGGAGGGTTTTGTACTGTTTGGAAGGGGGAGGGGGGTTGAAAAATTACACCAATCTCGAAGCTGTCTGTTCCACCAATAACGGGCCATTAACTGGATTGAGGAGGGGGGGGGGGGGGGGGCTTCCC
>JAODLL010005692.1:0-10390 GCA_026546735.1 Forbesichthys agassizii
TACATCCCCCTCGGCATGTACATAGTCTCTCTCTCTCTCTCTCTCTCTCTCTCTCTCTCTCTCTCTCTCTCTCTCTCTCTCTCTCTCTCTCTTAAAAACACACACATACAGTACCACATGGACGCAACCTTGTATGAATGTGCCCTCCCTTCACATACACAGACTCCAGCAAGCTTAACCATATTTGAAGATGGGACTCTCCTATCACCCTTAACTTTCTGATTATGTTGTCTGCTGGTCAGAATCGAGATTCTACTGGGATCTACTATCATTCGTGCTTTAATAAAATGGTTTTGTGGTTTTGAGATTTGGTATCATTACTCACTTTTATAATTCATATGTAATAATATACAGTCTCTTATTTTGGCAAGGTATTTTATAATATGTCATCAGAATAATTATTTTGCTTATAATTTCTATTAAATCTATAATTTAAGAGGAAATAATTTAGCAAACTCAACCACTGTAGTGTGCATGTTCATGGGCCCATGAAATAACTTATATTTACACACTACCGCTTTAAGTTGACTGTTCTGTGATTGTCCTCAGAGCGCCGGGTCACATCACTATTTCCTGTACGTGAGAATAATGTACTCTGTGGGATACACTGTCTCTCTCACATCTCTCACCATGGCTGTCACCATCCTGTGTCTCTTCAGGTCAGTGCAGACACTGTTTAATGCACAGCATCACCTGTACAGTGTACGTCCCTGACCTAATGGCCTGCGTGTAAAGCGCAAGGCTTTCAGAAATGGGCAGTGCACTCAATCATTATTGCTTTACCTCAACTAGCAGTATCACAGGGCCAGACGTACATGATGACATGATGAGGGATATAATAAGTCAGCTGATATATTAACACTATGTTAATACTGTATTATTGACTAATACATATTAGTCACACTGACATTTATCTACGTGATATAGTAAAGGTACTTTTATTGTCGCATGTAGCGAAATTCATAGCAGATTTTCTAAATTCAGCACAGATATTCAAAATTCATAGATAATAAAGTAGATTTTTGCTTTAAAATATATTTGACATCTCTTTTAACTTCTGACTTCAATTACAGTTACCAATTACTACTGGCAGTGTAATAGTAGATTTATGGTTCATTTAATCACCTGTATTGTAAGTCGTTTTTGAAAGTTCCTTCCCTTTTTTAAACAGGATGTCAAATGGTCCTATGTAACAAACCATCTCACAATGTTAGGTTATGGATTTCCCACGTGGTTTAAACTTTTATTACAAAAACATTGATGCCACAGCTGATTGGTTCAAATTCCTTACTTCTCCTCCCCCCAAATAAGCTCACAGAGAGAATACAGTACTTCAGTTCTTGACACATTGAACCAATTGAACCAATCATAAAAACGTGTGATTGTTGGTCAAACTTTCATACAAAAAGATTACATTTGACACCTACTGTGTAGTATTGGCCTGGACTTTTAACATGTTACCTTGTGTCATATGCACGTTTCCCCAGGAGACTTCACTGTACACGGAACTTTGTCCACATTCAGCTCTTTCTCTCCTTCATCCTACGAGCAGCCCTCATCTTCATCAGGGACACTGTTCTCTTTTCATCCGAGGACCACTTTCACTGTGGCATCTACCCGGTGCTTATTAGTATGCTGTAACCTACCGCTAAGACACAAGGCTGTTATGTCTTTTAGCAACTATTTATGAATAAATTTTAACTGTACTTCAAGGTAATTCATAGCTAGTATATTATTTTGAATACTAAAAGAACAGTGTTTATACTGTACTATGGGATAGATATTCATTTATATTGCATATTTGTAACTTTTCAGCAAGACATTTAACCTATGTATTTAACAGCCTTGGTTTTCTCCGTCTCCTTTTGTTCCTCTGCTGCCCCCCTCAGGTGAGCTGTAAAGTTGCAACAGCGCTGTCCAACTACTGCATCATGGCTAACTACAGCTGGCTGCTGGCCGAGGGACACTACCTGTACAGCCTAGTCAGCTTCTCTCACTTCTCCAGAAAGAGACACTTGTGGTGGTACATCATCCTTGGCTGGGGTACGATTGCTGGATGACACCTAGGAAGTTAGTTATATGGTGTTCATTTCTGCCACCATAACATGCCTGTCTGTTTATGGCCAAAATCCCAAAGCGCTGTGCCATTTATAACTTGATTTACTTTAAGGATAAACACAGCAACAATAAAAATCAACCATGTCAGAATGAATAGTATGCAGAGGGAATAAAGAACATATGCTGACTGAAGTAAATATTTTAACTTCTACGCCAGGTTCTCCTGCAGTTATTTTAACAGGCTGGAGCTGTGCCAGGTACATCCATGAAGATGAAGGGTAAATTAAATAAGTAATCTCTCTGCAATGGTTCTTATATATTCTTTTATACTGTAGGTTCATTTGACCAACAATGGTCCTTGATGGAGTACAATAGTTCTGCAGTTCTTTACAATACTACAGTAGTGTATATTATCCAGACATATTCCCATATCATGGTGGACCTACTAACTGTGTATTTGTGTGCTATTGAAGATGCTGGGAGACCAGAACACATGAATGGATCTGGTGGATTCTGAGAGTTCCTGTTCTGCTCTTCATTATAGTGAGTGACACTTCATTAAAGAGTTGGCAGTCAGTAACATTGTAATCCATAACATTATATTAATTTAACATGGTTAGTTTTGTATTGGTTAGCATGTATTAGCCTTTCGGCCAACATGAGCAAATGTAGTTTACTGACTGACTGACTGACTGACTGACTGAGTTTGTTAAAAAGAGCATGCCCTACATTCTAATCTAGACCATGTAAACAGTAGCATTGTTCTGAACAGTAGGTGGCAGTAATGCGCCCATAGTGTTGGATCCCAAACTCCATGAAACTCTGCAGAAGAACACAGTAATATTTGCCCTACAAAGAACAGAGTATAGACCATATTAACATTGATCCAACACTACGCACAATATCTAAAACAAATCTGTATATTATTAAGTTTAATGTGTGTGTGTGAGGGACAGTGGCGCGCACACAAATGTTTATTTTGCCGTGATCATGACCACATTTTGTCGATATATTACGGCCCATGGATTAAACTAAACCAAAACCAAACCAGGTACAGGTTTTGCTCTGCATTCAACAAAACATGTCTTAGGTAGATTTAGAAGCTTATATAGACATGAAAATGACTAGGCTACAGACAGTGCAGTAAGAGCTATAACAGCATGTAGCAGTGTTAATTTTTTCAATTTTGTCTTAATCTTTAGATGAAAATGCTTAATAGTTTTAGTCACATTTTATTAATTTTTATTCTAAATCGTTTTAGTCTAATTTAGTAGACGAAAATAGAAAAGCGTTTTCGTCAAAGAAAAGTCATTAGATTTTAGTAAACTTTTAGTCCAAATGTTTTCTCTCTTTAAACAAATACAAAAGTCTAATACCGGTATGGCCTGTTGCATGCAGATGATATGGTAGCATAGTCAACAGTCAAGCTATAACCCTTTATTCAGCCTGGTAGGACAATTTGTTTGTTATTTTGTCCCTTAAAATTCATTCATTCATTTGAACCTGGAAGGCAACTATGGTAAAGTAATGAATCCAGATTAGCAATGTAGGATATTTGTTTACTTTTTAAGACCAGTGTGCTTATGGAATTGATCTGGTTTTCTGTCAATCTGTCCTACTTTGTCAGATTATTCTACCATACTGTAGAGCAAAAATTATAGTTTTCTGTTGATCTGTCACTGCAGTAATGTGAACTCGATAGTGACAAGACCACACCACACATATGCAAATTAAAAACTGGCCAGGCAATTGTCAATGCCTTCCTATGCAAAACTGTATGTAAATTGTATGTAGGCCTGTCCCCATTGTGTTTACACAATAAATGGTTATATTGCACACTATATATTTGGGTATATTCAAACCCAAACTGGTATTGGCCTAAATCGGCTCTATAAAACGCGGCCGGCTGAACTAGGCTTGCCTAGTATTTACTTGTTTTTAAACATTATCAAACTACATTGTTGTAATGTGGTAATACAAAAACTATCAAATTAACACTTGAGAGAAGAGACAATAGTCTATAGTTTAATGTTGTTCACTTACCTACCATTTCATTGCTGTTTTACAGGTGAACTTGTTATTTTTCCTTTGCATAATACAAATACTGGTGGCCAAACTGAGGACACAAGACATGCCTGGAAATGAGTTTAACCACTATAGGTCAGTGATCCAAACGTGCTGCTTTTTTTTGTCATGTACTGTACTTGAGCTTTTTCATACACATTAACATACTGTATTTAGCCTACTTTATATTGTGCTTGTGTGTATTTATCTGCTTTCTATTGAACAGAAAGCTTGCCAAGTCATCATTTCTCCTGGTGTCACTCTTTGGATTACACTACATCTTGTTTGCGTTCCTACCGCATAACGTCAACAACCCTGCCAACGGAATATGGAACTTGATAGAGCTAGCCTTTGCCTCCACTCAGGTACAGTATATCACCATTCAAACATTAAAGCAGCACCAAGTTGTTCATTTCTTTTAGCCACTATCATATTCAATTGAGTACTTTTATTAGTACATTTATAGTTTGGTAGGAATCCGGGTTATGAATTGTGAACGTATTACTGATTCTAATTCCCAGATTAGTTAAATCAATGGAAAATTTGATAACATAAAAATAATAATAATAATAATAATAATAATAATAATAGTTGGTCTCTTTCCCATGAAGCAAAGCTTTTCACCACAAATAATGTTTGTGGATCTCACATAATGTTGTAAACCATGGTAAATTGATTGCCTTTCAACATTAATAATGCCTTTCAACGTTAATTAAAGTTTGTGTACCATATTCAGCCATGTTTCCATGTTTGGCACTATGAAAACATCAGTAGACTCTAATATTCTGTATTTCATGTTTGCAGGGCTTTGTTGTGGCACTTTTGTATTGTTTTCTAAATGGAGAGGTAAGGTTATCAGAAAACAGAATGTCTAACGAACTGTAACTGTAGAACGTAATTACAGAAAACACCATTCAGTTCAAACAAAATGTTGATATACTGCATGTGTTCTATTAATGCCAATATTCATTCCTCTGTAGTACCTTATACCCTCTCAAGTGACCTTGTCTGTGATTCCATCCAGGTTCAGAATGAGCTGTCGAGAAGGTGGAGGAGATGGAGGCTAAAGCAACGTGTGCAGGGTCCGCCCAGGAGACAGTGTGGCTCCCTAAGCCACAGTGGAGGGGCTCTGACCAATGCCTCCCTGCTCAACAGGGGCCCGGCCAGAGGTTCATTTAGTCTGGTGTGACACAATGCTAACACATGTGCACGCATGCACGCAATAACTGCTACTTGTTGTGAGGACCTTCCATTTGCTTGTTTTACTAGATGTGTGAGAGCATCTGAGATAAACCCCACCCAGTAGCTAAGAATGTTATGCATGATAATCCACATACACGTACAAGCACAATTATACATGCACATGTGCATGTTCACACACACATACTAATGATGTGTCAGCTATTGACAAAGCATCTGCTTCTATAAAATATAACGGGTAATCTCTTTGTTATTTATTGCGTGTGAAAAGTTCATATTGCATATTAACTATGTTGTTGCTTTAATTGCTGCAGTCTTTTCAGGTTCACAAAGATAATTGTGTCAACAGTAATAAACATTGTGCCACAGTCATACGTGTGAAATGTGTGAAATTACATGGTCAGGAGGAAGTCACTACACATCTAAAATCTAGTTTAAAACACAGTTATGTTAGTCTTTTAACCTTAATGTACAAAATAATTCAAGTGTTAGTCTAGTGGAAGACGACATGCTAAAAATTTGTATCAAGAGTATATGTCATAAAAAAAAAACTTCAAGTGTTTAGGACATATACACATAATTAGGTTATTACTTTTATATAAACTACATAACTACACAAGTCCAAAGCATTAAGATCCATTAAAAGATGCCTTTGTACTAAAAAATTAATGAAATCTACAGCATTATCTTAAACAGAAGTATGCACACTCACTATTCCAGCCATGGAACATATTGACAAAACAAATACAATCACTACCTAGTCCTCCAGAGGGCGCTGTTGTTTTTACTAACGAGACTGAAATACTGCACTGCGTCTTGATTCAGAAACCCAGCCAGTCTTAAAGTCAATTAGATGTAGAGACAGAGATGACTCTCATTATAACCGGGGTATAATGAACTAATGTGGCGTATGTTCATTCATTATAAGAGCCAGATCTCCTGTGCAAACATTACAAGTCAAAAGAAGACATGGAGTTCAGACAACAGAATGTTTAATCATTGCAGTATTACAGATAGCACCTGTACAGTATTTACATTTACACACAGGCACACATGAACACACACACACATACATACATACACACCGTACACACACATACAGGCAGATGAGGCACACAGTGAGCAGAGTACAATGCATCAAACATGTTGATGTTCAGAGCCATGGGCAGCACAAGAAGAGTTTGTAGGGGGGACATTTCTCTATTTTTATAGCCAAAACTGGTTACAGATGGGGGCAGATTATAGAACTAACTTGGTTATGTCATGGTCAGGGCATTGATTTGTATGTATAGTACGCTAGCCTACTATAGGGCCCGTACTGTCGCCAAAACATAGCGTAAACATGCATTCCCTTGAGGTTATAGGTTTAGATTGATTCAGGGGAATTCTCTGAGGAACTCTAGATGTAAGAAATAAGCTTTTATCTTAGTGAGTGGCTAGCTATGCCGGTCTCTAAAAGAAGAGGCTGTGATTGGTCAATGAAGAAAAAGCTTATCTTATTAATCAGAATGCACCATGGCTCTAAAAAAAATGTAAATTGAACACACAAGGAAATCAATAATAACACATCCATTCACATACAAAAATTATATTAGTTAATGTACATTTTTAAGACTGAAACCTGTCTAATTATAAACAGGGATGTTGAACTAAAGTAGATTGCCTAGGCTGTTTGCCACAAATCATCTTTCTGTGGATGAATGCCACCTCATCTGGCATGGATGCCACAATCTAGACATGTGTCCCATATAATAAAGGACACTGTCAATACCAGGGACGCCCTCTTTTATTGTGAAAGAGCTACAACAATGTAATTACACGGCTGCAACCAATATCCTCACTATCCTGCAGGAGTTTTAAATTTTCCAAATGCATTATTTATATGTATTATTTATGCATAGCATATGTGGGAGATGCAAAAGCACCTGTTTTTGTTATTATCCATTAGTTTTATGTTGATTCAGTATGAAGCCTTACATTATTTTAAGCTCATGCATGTTGTACTTGTTACTGCACATGTAGCCTATAACCTGTATTAACCACAGTTTCTCACTTTGTAAAATATGTTATCTTAGTATTGACAGGAAATTATTTGAATGGGAACATAATATTTCTAAGAATTATCTTTACATTTAACCACTAACACTTAGCATTAGGAATATTTGTGAATATGGGCTTACTTTATGTGTCTACCATTTAATTGTAACCACAGAATTCAGCTAAAAACACAATGTGTGTGCAGCAGTGATTCTCAAACTGGGTTGAAATATTTTACAGTAGTAGTAGTTATTCATATTTTATGACACTGCCTAACTAATTTGCACGTGTTTGGAAATTGTATGCTATTTCAACAAGTTGCTAAACTAAATGGCAGATATAAAGTATATTAATTCACTTACACTTGGCACTTAAAACAGCAATTTCAATGTTAACTGGGTCCACAGAAAAATCTATACTAGAAATGGTCCATAATGTCAAATCATAAACTACAGTGATATACACTATGGCATTGTGCATAGTGGTTTTACATTTACAAGAAAAGCAAACAAGGCAGGTTGCGATGGCTTTATGTTCACTTGGAAATGTATTTGATGTTTGCCTAAATCCCCAGAGCAGGCTAAGTTATACTAGTTTAACTTAACATGCTAATGACGTAGTTAATAGTGAACATCTTGGAACACAGTCTGTCTCTTTAAAAAACTGGTAGTAAATTGGGACATCATTAACGCTGCAATTTGATTGGCTGAGAGGTCAATCACAGATTTAGTTATGCAGCAGAGATTAGAATGTAGGTCAGTGCAGCTTACTCACTGATAAAGGAAAACATTCAGATGCCATGTCCACATTTTAACATAGAACTGTGTGGTAGAGAAACACCCTAAATAAATGCAACTGTCATTGCAAACCACAATGCACATATTTCAGCTAAAATGGCATGAAAACTTTTATTTTCTCATTGGAAATACCTGCTGCTTCACCCAGGAATCTCTTATGGCTTGCATGAGCACTGAACTACTACAGTTGACGAGGCTAGATTGAAGCTGGATTTGCGCTTGTTCTAATTCTGTTATACATGACACACATTATACACTTCAACCCAATTGATATTTTCAGTCTGATTGTCTTGTGTGATTTGGCCCTTGAAATCAACCAGGCAGCAGACCATCACAGCCTCATTGTCATACTGTGGCTGTAGTTGCCGTGGTGCATTGCCATGGCAATATTACCATAGTGTTTTCAGGCATTGTCAAGGACTTCTTCCTCCTTCTCCGTTGGCTCCTCTGGCCCCTCCCCTGCAATGAAGTTACCATGGTAACAATTCAATTATATATGGTCACCTTTGGGTATGTTTACACGCTGAGAGAAAGCATACATCACATTCTAATCCAGGATAATATGATGACGGCTCTATCTGATATCTGGCCGTTGTTTGGCTAACTGCAAGATGAAGTTGTTATGTTGGGATTCAGTTATCTCTTGTTATTGCACAGACTTGTTCATTCTATGAACGAAAATAAATGAATGGTCCAACCATGATAAACAATAACTTGATTATCTTACAGTAACGAATGTATGTGTAAAAAGACTAGATTAAGGGGTGAACGCGGGGATGCTGCGGCTACCACAACAGCAAAAAAATAGGTGGGGCTTGCTAACCATTGCATCTAGCTAGCTATGCGTGAAACACCATCAATCAGTGGCGCTCACTTTTGCTTTTTTTTTTAGTTATTTAGCTAGCATATGGAAGTAGACCAAGTACTTGGGACTGAATAGCAACTTGCTGCAACTGCCTCTGTCATCTTTGTAGTGCTGGGAAGTTTGGAACTATATACAATATACAATACAACAGATAATACATTGATTGTTTTATATACCTTAACACGAGATGAGACACAAAATAGTGCTGTACTAGTGCATTAAATGTGTTGTCCATTTCGTGTTCAGACGGGAAGCATGATGTCACTGAAGTAGTTCAACTCAGTTGAACTTTTGCATGGCATGGCTCAGCATTTTAGAGGCGTGGCCAACTTGCTTCTGCTGCCGCGGCAAGCGTATTGGATTTTCCACCACGGCACCAAACGCGGTTGCTGTGTATTACGTGGACACCACTAACTAGCTATGTATTATTAGCCATACATTTCAACCTAATTAGTCTCAGTGTGGGCTTTAGGTATAGCAATATATTGTAAACAATGCAACACATACCATTCCAGTTCAGCTGATTGATGGGGGCATGTTCGGGTGAATTGTCAACACTCTGTAATTGGTCAATGGCCTGTCCATCAGCATCTGGTTGAATGTCAGCGTTGAGGTTAGGCTCTGCCTCTTCCTGTTTGTCTGCAGATGTCTCTTGCTCCTTTTTGGCTTGCTCTGGATACACATAAATAATAATTTAACCTCATCACCAGTCATGACCCACATGCTAAAGCATGACCTAAGAAGTGTGTGTGTGCGTATGCAGTGTATATATACCGTGAACAGACAGTTCTTTCCAGCGCTCCTTGTTACTGCTAATGACATCACAGAGGAGTCGTTTCAGAGCTGGCAAGTCAATGCCTGTCAGCGAATAGTCCATCTGTCCATCATCGCCGTTTCCATGACGACCACTATGTCTCTGGACCGCCTCCACAGTGACGGAACCACTTCCTGTCAAACTGCAGGAAACAGCATAATAGCAGAGAAAGTAGTGGTACAAAAGGCCACTGCATACTACCAAATACATGGCCGAGCGCTCGGGCTGTTCCAAGCATACTTCACGTTCGGGTGGGTGCGTCGGCTATTTTTGTATACAAAAACAATGCTTTGAAATTAGCGATATTTATAACCACGAGTTTTATGTGCACACATAGTTTCCAGTGAACAATATTGGTGTAACTAAGATATTCTCTGGAAAGAAAATGTTTTTATAAGCCTAGAACACAGATTTGTGAGCTTAGTATCTATTGTTCCTAGGTCATCAGGGGACATGGCAATGTAGAGCTGTATGTCATCATAACTATGATAATTAATGCCGTGACTCCTGATGACATCCCCAAGTGGCAGCATGTACAAATTAAAAAGGGTAGGG
>JAODLL010005693.1:0-10390 GCA_026546735.1 Forbesichthys agassizii
TTTTTCTATTGTTGTGACTTAGATGAAGTTCAGAGCACATTTTATGACCAATTCATGCAAAACTCCACGTAATCCCAGGGGGTTCATATACTTTATCTTGCTACTGTATGTGGAATACTATAACTTCCTAGGCAGATGAAGCGATATTAGATATGCTGAGAACAGCTGTGACTCTATTGTCAACACCTTGTTCTCTGATTGAATTGAAAATACAAAGTGACTGCAAGGGTAATTTGGTGTTCCTGGCATTATGGAAGAAGCAGCCGTTGAAAAATCAAAAAAGTTAGTTTTAACGAGGATTCAGTTCAGAGATTGGCAATAGATTTAAAATGTCTTATCTTAATGGCTTTGGTCAAAATTAATTAGGGAGGGCTTATCGCAAGAAATGCATGAAAATATACTGAACTATAATCTTCACCACTATTCACCAATACCAAAGAATAATGCTAACATATTATATATGATGTAAGTCTTTCTCAAATGTGATTGTTATTGAATTTTAATGGTTTATTTTGTATGTCCTCCCCAATACCCACAGTACTATACTGAAAATGATCTTGCTTTTATGATTTAATAGCATCTCTTTACACATAATAATCTTTTTTCTTTCATCATTGTGGGAGTGAGTTCATGTCTAATATGCTCACATAAAACAAAGAAATGTAAATGTAAATGACTCAATTATAATTTGTGCTAGGATATGTATTCCATGGTGCATATGGAAATAAGGATGCAATTTTTTACATGATGATTGACACCAGCCACGGAGGTTGTAATATTCGCAGCAGACTGGGAATTTACTTTTGTAACACTTGTATACCCGTGTTTTAAATAAACCATGTTTTATATATTCATATAAAACTGTGACTATAAACAAATACATCAATTAATAATTAAGGAATTTAATACAAAGTTTGGACCTATTAGTCAAGAGCTTAGTTCAAATTAACTTTAAAATATCTGCTTAGTTGTACTCCTGCATAAACTAAACTAATCTGAGGTTCACTTGTTTCCATTTGTTTACAGTACGGCAGCCATCTTGCGGTAATTATACTGTGATGAGTTCTCTGCACAGCCAAATAATGTGTAAGAAGCCACTAAACATGACCATATAGCTTATAATGCAACACAATTTCCCTCATAATATTTTGCTACTCTAAAGTTATATGTACAACACACTAAAGCAATTTAGAGTTCTTTCATATATGTCAAGACATTTGACTAAAAGTCCACTATCTTGCAGATTTAGGATATGACTAGTCATTCTACAATTAACTCATGAAATCTTTAAATAAATGAATAGTATTTGCTACTATACATCATGATTAAGAGAAGGTAATAACAGTAATAAACATAAGTAAAAATCTGGTATTTATGTAAATCCATTTATGTGTGCTGCATACAGTACTACATGTATATGAGTAAACACATGAAATGTGGTTTATACATATATTGAGTATGGTCACATATTGTTTATATTATATATTATTATCATCAAACATAGAATTTAGTGTTGTTTTACTACTGGTCTAAAATCATTAGTATTTTAATGTTTTATAAAAGAACAATTTATATATTTATTGCATTTTGCTTTAGTAATCATGGCTGTTTCATACTGATTCCTTTTATGAACTTATGAACTTGCACATAAGCGTTGTGTTGTTATGAGTGATGTGTCTGTGATGCAGAGGCCGAAAGCCCAAGACACATTTCCCTACGGTACAATAAAGTATACCTTACCTTACTTTAATTGTAATGGCCAGGGCTGCGCATCCCTTTTCCAGATTTGCCTGTCTGGTGTGTGTACCGGCTGGAGGTGGAAGCCCTTGATCCCAGCGCTCCACACGTACAAACAACGGATTGCTCCCAGTGGTGTGGGTGTGAGGGCATATAAGGGTGGAGGACTATTTTCAGTTTGTAGGTCATTGTTTGTGTTAGCTTTGTTAGATCTGTTTGTAAATGTTTTTAAAATTAAAAATATAATAGTATCTTATGGTTATTCAGTAACATTGGAGGGTACAGATGTTGAATTTTGATTTCAGTATGTGTTGATTATCTTTGTTGTTTGACGCCCAACTTGATCAGGACACTCCTGTAAAAGAACATTTTAATCTCAGTGAGTACATTTACTTCCTGGTAAAATAAAGCTTTAATAAAAAAAAAAATCAGAATAAAAAAAGATAAAAAGATAATTCACTAGAGGATTTTCATCACCAACGGCTTTCGGCTGTGCTTTGGCACATCTCACCTGCTCCAGAGGACTACAGCATTCATATCCCTCCGCCATCTACTCTGCATCGTCTCGCTTCTCCACTGATGTGAATTAACCCCGTATCCATCTCATCTCTCCTGAAATACTCTGTAGCTGAGCTGTTACATCTCAAGTCAAGTCCTACATCACCCCCATTAGCTCTGCTTGATCACCCTGAAGTTCTCTGTTTGCCGATATATGCACCGTGGTTACACATTCAGCAGCAACAACTCTCGAACTGGTATCCGCTTCTTTTGGTCGAATCAATGCATCGTCCCTCACAAACCTCGTCCAACCCGCAGCCATCGCGCACTTTGTCGGATTCCTACAGTAATTACAAATTTGACTTACAATTAAAATAAACACATTTGCATTATTTAACGTCCCTTCCCAAAACCCTACTCATCCACAATTTTATAATTGAGAACGATTAGACATTCTATCCCTAATGGAGACATGGCAACAACCAAATTCATTATTCCATCTTAATCAGGCCGCCCCATCTGGCTTTGTTTACATTTCTCAACTTCCCACCACTGGACGCAGGGGGCGGGGTTGCCGTTCTCTTGTGTGACATTTTGAAAGCCAGATGTGTTGGTGTACCTGCTTATACTACATTTGAATGTAGTTTTTAAACTTCCTGGGTCACAACCTATGATTGATATAACTATATATAGACCTCCCATACTATCTGACATGTTTTGAACAGAATTGTCATCACTATTTGCTTTGATTAGTGCCATGTCCCACAATGTACTGCTTGTAGGTGATTTTAATATTAATGTTGACAGAGCAGCCAGCTGTTCATTTGCTGCTGATTTCATGTTGTTGCTTGAGGACCACGATTTCATCCAAATGTCACTTTCCCCACTTACAACAAAGGTCACATTAATGATCTAGTCTGCTCCGCTCCACTCCACTCCTGAGAAACTCCTGTTTCTCCTGACAATCTCATGAGGGATTGCTCCCCATATCTGACCACTAATCGTGTTTGAAATACCTGCCCCCCTCCCAAAGAAACGGCTCAACTGGACCATCACATTCAGAAACATAAAAAAACATGAATCCTTCTGATCTCATGAGCGTGATTGACACATACCCCTGTCCCACTTCTCTGTCCCCCCTGGAATTCATTACAATGTCTACCTTTCCTCTGCTCTGGATACCCTCGCTCCCCTCAAACCCGCTCAGTCTCCTTCACCCACACTGCCCCCTGGTACACCCCTGAGCTACGGCAGCTTAAAGCTGCTGGACAGCGTCTTGAGCATCTGTACAAGAGGATTGTGCAAGAATCTCACTCACAAGCGTACCTGGTTCACCTCTCAAAGTGCAACTGCCATTTCCACAGCCAGATCTACAGTACCTACAACTCTGACATAATCAAATATGATAAATACATCATACAATCGCTCTCCACCCCTGCTGAGAACCCATCCTGCATAAACACATCATTGGACTCCACCTATACCTCCTGCCTCTCTGACTTCACTCTGGACACTGAAAATGCCATTACTGAAATCCTCCTCTAAACCCCAAATCTTCTACCTGCCAACGTGATCCCATGCCCACTATCCTCATCAAAACATGCCTTCCCTCCATCTCTCACCTGCTTACTGACACTACTAATTATATCGCCACCATCCGCTTTGTGCCCCCCACCCTGAAAACTGCAGATGTGACACCCACAGTCAACAAATGCTGACCCCAATGACCTGAAACATTTTCTCCCAATCTCCAATCTTCCTTTCCTGGTGGTGGCCTCTTAACTCCTCAACCATCTAAATTCCAACAACCTACGATGGTGTTGTCTTGCTCTTATTCCCTCCACATTGCTCACATCACCATGAACCACTGGATTGTTCATTTTATGGTCCATTGGAATAACAAATAAACACTGCCTGTGAGTCCTAGATGCTGCGGAACCCTGGAAAGACAATGACCACTTATGACATTCCAGAGAGGATCTCCACACCCATTTGCAGTAACAACTCTGAACATTCAGGCAGGGTTTAGGGTTAGTGAAATCCAACCTTTCAATAGGGAGGTTTATACAGAGTCTGAGTTTGCAAGTGTCACTGACCAACCACTGCCTGGCCAGAGCACTGCCCCTCCACCTACCTGCAGAACTTTAGAGCAGTTGCGTCCTTTCAAAAAAGCTGGATCGTGCACAGGTGGAACAAAACTCAAATGTAACAAATGTGTGATCTTGATGGACACACCCGAGAAAGCTATGTTGGAGTATAAGAAATCTGTGCAAAAACAAAAAAGGTTATGCACATCTAAATGGAGGATGTCTTGTAAGAAAGATTAAGATAAAGATAAAAAAGAGGTGTCCACTTTCTCAATCGTCTGAGGATGAGGACTGTTTCTGCTTGGCGTGCATGTAGCCTTATGCACACAGCAGATCCAGAGACATGTGGTTTCAGTGCCTTGTATGTAACCAATGGGCCCAGGATGAATGCACACGGGCTCCCAACATACAACTGCCAACACTGTATTCCTGCTCCTCTGCCAGTGATTGATTTATATTTGAATGTTAACTTCAAGTTCTCAGGTTCAAGGTTTTTTTCGGGTGCTGAATTATTAAATGTATACATTTTTCAAATAGAATGTTGTTATTGTGTGAAGTTGCCTACTTGTTGCATAATTATTATGAGATGAGTGAATGTTCACAACATAGTCCTATCCCAGAGATGACTATATTGCTTTTAAACATGTTAGAAAATAATTGATTGTGTCTACTTCAAATAACAAAAAAAGCAATTCATATTTTTTTTTAATGTATTTAGTACCAAAACAACACATTCAAAATTATAGGGACAAACAACCCCACACGTGACTCCGCAACGGGGTTGGTTGCAACATGGTGTCAGAGCGCAACTAATCGCTAATAAAGAAAATATTATAAAAATGTACAATAAACAATATACCAGTATTGTTTTAGACCTAAGTTTTTCAAATAATGGTGAACTTACTGTTCTATGGTGAGCCAAAGCTGAGAAAAATGCACAGGAATTAAAAATGTGACAACCATACCTGGTCTCCCCTATGATTTTACACTACGTTACCATTGATGTGTTTGTCTAGTGTAATAGTGTATGCTAGGCTAAATGACATAAAGTTATAGTTTATGATAATGCTTTTACATGTGCTGTGCCATTAATTTCATAGCCAATGCTGTTCCATGTTATTGATGTCCCTCGTATAACTCTGGTCAGTGTTATCTGAAGACTGCAAAACATTATTGACCAGCTAGTCTTATCTTATCATTGTTTTAGTATAGGTAATAATGATGATACATTTGAGGATCTAGTGCTATAACAATACATTTTGTGTAGCTGACGCACATGATGCCAGTGCAGTTGCTATTAGGTAAAGAAACGCCTGCCTAGGGTAATTATTTCAGCCAGTAGTGTAATAAAATTTAAAAAATAAAACGGGTTGGGAGCAACATTGGGCGGGCCCTTGCACAATTATGTGCTTTTTAGACGACTTGGCTCAGCCTTTCAGCGAAAACTCAGTTTGTACAACCTTTCATTGTCAATGTCGTTCAAGTCAATGGATTAATTCTGTAGGACTTCGCTAGCAAGCTATTTTGGCAAACCCATGCGGAAGATTCATATATTTTCCTACCATGTGATATGTGTTCAACGCTTCAGGAGTTTTTGAGCATATTTATGTTAGAAAATATATTTACGTCCATTCTCTTACTAGTAAATTAGGATAAGACAACCTACAGTGTTTTAAATATACTGTATTGACCTAAGCTCTCATTGCATAATAGCTCCAATAATGTCCATGTCTTCACCTTTAGTACCAGTCTGTTTTTGTTCTGTCATGTCTTTCATTGTTGTTCACATCCCAATTGTACCTCATTATACATCATTGTACCTTGATTGTAAAATGCAACCATTTATTACCACTGTTCTTAGTAGACCCAACTCTGTTTTCTCTGGGAGTATAAAAGTTAGTGAATAATTCCATTTTGCAGGAGCATTTTACAAAGCTTGTGTTTTCTCCCTGACCTTGTACTGAATATATTCCATTAAGACAACTCAGAGGTGAATTATTTTCTGCAACAATTTAGGCAGTGAAAGCATTAGACTCAAATAATCACTTCCAAAAGGGCCTCGCACACACCTCGTGCTCGGGCCCTAAACATTTTTTAAAATATATAAATACATACATACATTTATACAATACATTGTGTTAAAGAGAGCATTACTTTTTGTAATTGAGAAGCAAATCCCAGCTGCTCTGGACTGACGTGCCAAGTCAAACCAAATCAACCAAGCCAGCACATGTATTGTAAACACCAGTAGACAGCTGGGATCGTGCATATAGTTTGTAATTGCCGGTGTGGATCCACTGCAAGTTATTGAATGCAATCGTCCATGCGTAGTGTTATTGTTTTGATGGTTGAAACAGCTCAGCCCAGATTTAACCGACACAATGCTCTGCATGAACCGGACGATGATTTAAGATATTCCCGGAAACATATAGCTTACCATAAGCAGAAAAGTGTTTGTATGGCAGATGGGGAGGCTCACCCTCAAAAGATCATTGGCACAGTTCAGAACAAACATGTCGGCTCATGTGAAGATGCATCCCCCAAAATGCCTAAAAGGATATACAACAACTATTGCATCAGTGACTTCATGTCTCAGTGTCCTCTGCATGCTCCCTGCTAAGTTTGCAAAGTCACCTCTTTGGTTTTCTGTACCCTAACCTTCCAGTTTTGTAATCGTTATACAGCGGCAATGGAAGAAGTAAACAGTAATACAAATGAAGGAATAGAAGACAGCATTATACAGTATAATTCATCCGTAATTCTTTCAGGGCCATCTGATTTCCAAAGAAGTTGGGTGTAAAGAATATACAGTAGATCATAGATTTTTATAGATATTTCACATTACTACAGAATAGAGTAATTTGTTTTCTTTTGCAATAAAATGGCCATGTATGTTAAGAGAACTGTTATTTCCATGAATAACAAATCTTTAAAAAATATTTTTTAAATGTACATTATTCTCCAAGTTAGCATTTTTATTTTTACTAAAATAAATGTTTTCATTCAAAGGTTCAGATTGCCTTCAGAATGCTGACCAATGCCTTCAGGCTAGTGATCAGAAGTATTCCCAACATATCCAAGATCTTATCTTAATGAATTCCCGTTGATCCCGTTATCCAAAATAAACTAGATGATCCTATCTACCTACAAACGTCTACATTCTCCATCACAAGAAAAGAACAAAAAGAAATCACTCCTCCTAGGGTATTTCCGAAGACCTACAGTGTGCTATTACTGTTTTCGTAGCTCAATACAAGATCTATGTGACAGTGAGATTCAAACACTGACACAGTGAGAGTGTCCTGTATTTAGACAGGGGGTTGCTTTTCAGCAAGCACAGGCATATCAGTGTCATGCTGGGAAGGGGAGGAGAATAAATTTAAACTATTCACTGCCAGAATGTCTTTCTTTCACTTTTCCCCCTGAACAATGGTCTTTATATTTGGAAGTGTGTGCATGCGTGCAAATACAGTTAATACATTGTCAGTGGCAGAGAATGCAGGGTTCAGTGGAGTGTTAAGTTAGATCTGTGAATAATTGCATGTAGCAGAGCTGTGCTTAGAGCTGACCTTGGTGCTGAACATACATGTACTGTATATGACTGCAACCTCTCCATGTTCAGCATCTGTCCAGGGTGCTGAAGAGGATACATTAGATCGATTTGCTTACATGCTAAATTACATACAAAGTGAACATGAACATTTGTATAAATGACATGTTTTGGGTGAGATAGAGGTCACAGTGCCCTGTTTTCATTTCCATTGTGCTCTATGGAGTCTAAACAGCAAATATCCTTAACACTCAAAACTGAAGTATGCCGATTAGATTTTGTTAAAAATAAATTGCCTATGCTTTCTCATTGGTCTGCTGAGAACAGCCACGTGTTGTTGACAATTTGTTCACAACTGACAGTTAAAAACAAATTACCATCTGTATTATTATGTATATTTTTCAGCCTTCCTGGTAATGAATCAAATGAATTATAGGGTGCTGATTTTCTATATTGGACGTAGAGCTATAGAGTAAGTACTTGTAGGAGAACCATTACACAAACTGTCCAAATATTTTTTCCAATAAAAAAAGAATGAAAACATCTGCTTATACATGATCTTACTTAGCCCAAATGACCTCACTCTAATCCTATCTATTTTGTCTTTGACTTGACTCTAGCCCTGTAAGGCCTGTGGTTATAAAATTACAACATCACAGCTCTACACAAAACAATTTATTTTTATTTTTGGTTTTGAAAGACTACATTTACTATCCAATGGCAAGACGATAGGACCCATTGGCTGTGTAAATAAAAAAATAAAAATGTGCAATTATGTTTTTTGGAGGGCTAATTGATGGCTGTGTGAAGCTGGAGAATGTGACAATACAAGTATTATGTGGATGTCAGTGAAACGCTAGGTATCCATCCCTGAACCTGTGTAGGTGAAGCAACCCCTTTGATTCAGTGAGCATAAAACAAGAAAGGGATTTCAAAAGAAGTAAGTCAGCTATAAAATGCAGACCACCTAGTATTGATGGCCTGGGGTCTTTCATCAGCAGAGTAACTGCTGTCAATCAAATCACTCTTTGCCTCCCCCCAAAGTTTGATTGCAATGCAGCCAGTCATCTTAAAACATGATAATCTAGCAACACAGCAGCAGCAAAGATATTGTATATTAAAGTAGTATGGTTTAATATAGGTTCCTTAAAGTGTCATCTGTACAATCAACAAGTTCCTACCCCAAGGCAAGTTGTAGTGTCCTTTAAGTTGTGTTACTTACTGCACACACAGTAAATAGCACTGTCCACACAGCAACAGACAGACACTTACCTAACCTATGTATACATACCAACAAACCCACAAAATGCTGTTAGATATGATATAAGTGCCTGACTACTTTGGCAAGGAGAAGTTGACAATACCTTCACGGTTAAAGTAGACGGAAAATGTGAAAGTACTGTCACTTGATTTGGGTACACGTTGTAACATAGCAACAGGTTGGACTCCTCTGTTTAAACATGGTGAGAACAGAATCAGTAATGGCGTTCCTTGCCAAACCCCCAAAAATACTTTGGACATGAGCACTGATGTAGTTTCTTGGCTTTCAATACAAGACAAACATCTCCTATTTACACAGTCCCGTGTCACCAACAGATGGTAATGCCTGAATTAGAAAGTAACAAGAAAGTAACAATACATTACTATTGAAGAAGTTAGGAATATAATGCATGATCCAGTCTTTGTACCTTGCTAAACAAACTGAAATATGTTGGTCTACCCAGCAGCTTAGTTCAGTTCAAATGGCATTTGTTTGGTTTTCTGTCATCAATCACACCCAAAAAGCACTTGGGCTTTTCTTCGGTTTGACATTTCCTATTTAAAAAATGCAAGTCTTCTTTTATTGCGTAGCAATATTTATATTGTTCCCCCCACATAGCTGTGACCTGTGGCTTTAGTGGTAAATACATGTAACATTTAATGGTGTTAATTAATGTGATGACGGAACACTGAAACAGCAGCCTTCAAAATGAATTAGTGGTGTGTATTTCTCAGGAATATAGAAAATAGACTATACACAAGAAATCCTGTTTTTCTTTTACATGTGGATACAAATGTAATTGGAGACCTCATCTGAAAACATAATGTGTTGTTTAATACGACTGATATTTACAGGTTTGGGTCCCACACAATCAGTGGCACCGCACATAGGAATAGATTATATTCAAGAAGAAGGTACAGTTTTTTCTTTAGAATACATCCACATCTACATGTTTGCACTAACACCTCTTTTTATTTATTTGTTTGTATTACAAGGTGACTTTTATCAAGTGTGTAGGTGGCAAATTATTATTTTTTTTTTTTTTTAAGATTAAGATTTAATTTATTTATTTATTTATTTGTATTTATTTTCTATTTTATATATATATACACACAAATACATATATATATATACACACATATATATATATATATATATATATATATATATATATATATATACACATATACATATATACACACATATATATATATACACACACACACATATATATATATACACACACACACACACATA
>JAODLL010005694.1:0-20863 GCA_026546735.1 Forbesichthys agassizii
ACTTATGCCATTATATATTTATTTTTTTTATTTTTTTATTTTTTTCTAAATAATCTCATGATTCTGGCCACCTCTGGTAAAAAAAATATCACATACATCCTCAGTTGAACAGGTCCTATACTAACATTTACAGATAAACAATATAAACAGGTACAAAGGCTTCTGCCAACATTGCTTGTGCAATGCTATAG
Organism: Forbesichthys agassizii; assembly: GCA_026546735.1. Lineage (NCBI taxonomy): Eukaryota > Metazoa > Chordata > Actinopteri > Percopsiformes > Amblyopsidae > Forbesichthys > Forbesichthys agassizii. The sequence continues at coordinate 192 of JAODLL010005694.1, forward strand.
CTAACACAACAGCCTACCTTAGCTTTGCCTCAACCAGAGCCTCCTCATATGTCTTCCAGAATAAGGACTGTGTATTCACGTGGCTAATCTCACCAATTAAAGTCCTCTCCAGGTCATCTTCATTCCTGCAAAGTTATCAGAAGTGACAACATTGACATTATGGGCTATGCCATTAATTCTTTAGCCTATATAGGGTTGCAATATAGTCATATGTGACCCTCAGTGAGGGTTCTGCTGAAATTCGCTTGGGCAATGGCACTGTTCTATGTAGTGGCAAGTGAAAAGATTGCTTTCCCTTCAGGGATTCCGAAACAAAATGGAGGATAATTCAAAAGATTAAGATGATGAAGAGGTGCTGTCAGACTTCGTGTCTAGAAGACCCTTGTCCAGGCACAATTATCTCAATTCATTTGTCCAGTATTGAGACATTATTACTGAGTCTATTGGTCAAATATTTTCAACCTGAATGTTGAGCTGAAAAGAGTATAATGCCACATGCTTGACTTGAATAATTATAGAATGAATGTTAAATTAAATACGATAGTGAATGTCATAAATGTACGGTACCTGTCCCTTTGAGCCAGCAGAGATGTGACATGAAAGAGGATGATTGACAGTAGAGTAACCTGACCAAAGCAACGCAGGGCAGCCATGTTGGTATCCTGGGGAAAAAGTCCCAAAAGCTTGAAACCACATCTGTTTTACAAAGTATTACATAGCCATACATGTTTTTCATGGTATTTTAACAGTGGGTGCCAACAAATATAATTGAATGTGTTACAAAGCTGTACATTGCATGAGATAACAAAGAAAAACAACATACTATACAGTAAGTATAGAGTAATTCCATATAGTGTAAATAAGTCCATATAAATAATTGGGATGAAAAATAAATAATAACAATAACGTCATTTTTGCAGATGCTTTTATCCAAGGTGACTTATAGTGTTTACAACTGCCAAGTATTAAGGAGTAAGTTAGGCAGGCAGGCGTTAAGGCCTATTCATGCTTCTGCGTCCAAGCTACGCCTAAGGTACAGTAGAGCATCTTTTTCCTATTCCGCGTCATGGAACAATCTTCAGAACACACTGAAGCTTAATGATGTTATCTACTTGGGAGAGTTCAAAGCTTTGATTAAAAACTGTGTAACCGAAGAGTGTAACTGCTATTGTAACAGTGGCTAGGTCTCCCTTGAAAAAGAGATTTTTTTTAATCTCAAGGGACCTCCTGGTTAAATAAAAGTTAAATAAAAAGAAATAAAAAAGTAACCGATAGAGCGAAACCTACAGTATAGCGTACAGGCTGACGCACACATCATTAAACATTCATTCTGTTCAAGAATCTGAAATACGTCAAACCTAAAGGGTCACCTAATATTCTTAAGTCATCTTGGAAATGCTATGTTGTGTTATTTAGTAATTAATTTAATATATCGTCATATGTAGATATTACCAACTTCAATTATGTTACAAACTTAATACAGACCCTGGATTTTTCTGTGATCCCTTAACTGTGCTCAAATAAAATGTCAAAATTATTCAACTGCACAGCCTTTTACAGTTTTTAATAAATGTAAACATTTTCAGCGTAACATTACAAGAGAGTAAATGTAACAATGTTACTTAGCATTAAATAAAAACATTTTTTTAACTGTTAGAAAAAAGTATGTAAATTCTATCTTGATTAGATCCTAATGCAAATGGGAAGGCCATTTTTTACAGAGAGAAAGCAATGTAAGGCCCTACTCACCCACAGATAGAGCAGCTGAGACCAGACTAGACCAGAGATCTTGAAAGCATAGTGTGTTCTGCTGTGGCCATCTCCTTTTGTACCACATGTGGCATCGATCCCTTTGAGGATCTACGCACCAAGATTACAACCACACCGTTTTCTGTGGCGTTCATATCCGTGTATTGATTTAAGGTTTTATTGGCACACCTATTTGCACTAGCCATTTGATCTATTTGTTATAGGATTTTCCAATCGCAGCGCGACTGGCCCATTTGTTTGTCAAGTTTAATAAAGCTCAATGAAAGACCAGTTGTCACTTCCTTAATTAGATTTAACTGCCTGAAATTAGTGCATGACCACAATGCAGAGATAAAGTCACCTGAAAGATCAATGGTAAAGTTCAAATGACATATTATTTATATGTCGGCGTGTGTCTGTTGGCTATAGGCTGCACAGTAATACGTGTATTGTATTGTTTATCTGACACGTTCAGGGTAAACTGACATTGACATCATTTACATAATGTTTAGCATTCTTACCAGTTTAGTTAACAATAAACAGGACTTTCATTTTGGTGACAATTATGGGATGATGGGAGGAATTTCCCAAATTTCTACTCAAAATGATTTAAGTGAATGACCTATATGCTCTGGGCTGTATATGAACCAAGCTTTCACAATGGTTGACGTTAATGTTTTCAAACGCAATTGTGAAAAACATATTTGACTGTAAATGCATTGAGGATACAGTAGTCCTATATAGATGTATCTGTATAGATGTAGATCTATATATATATGTTGTAGATATGCTGGTATCCACGTTTATCCACTTGACAGCATAACAAATGACTAATAGGTACAAGCAGTAAATGCACCAGCAAAGCTCTCAGAGAGCAAAGTCTCTTCTTCTCCCTGTTTCCCTAATCTCTTCCCTATTTTAGAACACAATTACCTAAAACAGAAAGCCAGTTTATATCAACATGGGTTGGCACAAAGAAAGGGCACTGGTTTCTAATGTGATCAATAGGCTGCTTCTATAAATGAAAAAAAACAAAAGTTTAATTAATTAAAGAATATGCTGGCATTTATTAAAGAAATTGTATTGATTGGTCAATGTAATTGTCAATCTGTGTCCCTGAAACTATTTCCAATTATTCTATGTAATTTAGCATTTTTATAACAAACGTTAAAATGCAAAAGGTTTGCGAAACACTGCCCTAGAGGAACACGAAGCCTTCAGCTGGTCTGGAGAGCTTGGAAACCTTTGTGCTTCCGTCCGGTAAGTGTGTGACATAGTGTGTGACAAGAGCCATGGAAATAACAGAGTTACGCCAACGGAAGTTCGAAATTGTGAACGGTCACATGGTTCATGGAGAGGCAAAACCTATGGCACAACAGTTCCCGGAAGTTTAATTTGAGTTTTTTGGTGGGACATATAACTACATTTTTTGGGTAATTAGTAGTCAATAAATGCACGATCTGTTATTTCCATGGCTCTGTGTGTGACCAATCAGCGTCTGACATCTACAGGCGTTGTTTAGGTGGACAGGCAGCGAATGCACAAGTCTTGAAAACAACAATGGCGGATCCTAAAGAGGTTAGCGTAGTGCTGCAATAGCATCAGTTTTATTAGAATTTATTAGAAGAGCTAAGATCAGCACTATAGGCTTTTCTTAATGGAAAATGTGTTTACATTCTGACTGACTTCAGTAAGAGTTGAATGGGCTCCGCTAGTTAACATGTTCGTCCAAACAAGCGCCTGCCCTTTTAAAACTTTTTCAATGGATGGCTCCCCTCATGTTTGTGTGTAAACGAACCAGCTGGCATGTCAGGTTAAAAACGGCCCACCTAACCCAGGGGAACCACAGTATTTTACTATGTATTACACGCAGTGGGGGTTCAGACGTGACATGAGTGGAAGATTACTTCAAACAGCGCCATTCAATCTTTGTCCATCGTTTTGTACACATCACAAACTACACACTTTGTGCCAGGAACTATAGTATATGGGTTGAAGTCTCAAAATAGCTAGGCCTACTGCATCCTGGACACACGAGGACGAGCACCTTCAGTTTGACTTTGCCATGCTGGAGAGGCTGGAAATCACGGTGTTTCATGGCGGTAAAGCAAGTGTGTGGCCAATCAGCGTCGTGCTGTTAGCTAGGGGCGTGGCTTAGGTGTGACGAAGGTGACTTGAAACAACTAGAAAAAAAGAACGGCGGGCCCTACAGAAGTTAACGTAGGTAATGCAGTATAGCATCAGCTTTATTAGAATGTATTAGAAGAGCAAAGGTGTTTCTCAATGAAAATAATGTTACCACTCTTCTCCCAACTTTTCTACTTGAGTGGAGGTATTAACAACAGGCTTTGCTGGTTGACAGGTTCGTCCAATCACCTGCCAACAATTTTTTTGACAGTGCCTGCCGTTAGTTGTCAGCATGGTTGTTGCGCCAACAAGCCACAGGTTGCATACCGCGGTAAAGGTAGCTTTACGTTTGATATTGGACAGATATTCAGACATTCAGATTAACGCAGTCTTGGCCTAGGCTTCACATAACCAGCGCAAGTAACAAGGGAGCGTCCACAAAGTACATCATCAATATTTTCAAGACTGGCTACATCACTTATGAACCTCAAACAGATGTTTTACTGTTCAGAAAGAAATGGAAATGTGCTGCTTTTTATAGATAATTATGTTATCTTGAAAGTAGGAGCACAGATAGCCAGTATTGGTGAGTTAAAATGTTTTTGTATGATATATTCTAATTTCAAAAGTTTTTTTCTGAATGTGTCAGAAAGTTCAATCATTGTTCAAATTGCACATAAAGATGCCCTACACAAAACACAGTCCATGATTTCTTGAAATAAAGTTTTGATATTTTTTTAGAAAATTTAAAATTTCAATAGCTTTTTTTCAGAATGTGTCAGAAAGTTCAAAACATTGTTTACATTGCACATAGAGATGCCCTACACAGTACATTTTTTGATTTAAAAAAAAAAAATTTAGAAAATTTGAAACATTGTTAAAATTGCATATAAAGATGCCCTGCACAGTCCGTTCTTTGAATTTTTTTAAAACATTTTTTAGAAAGTTTCAAACATTGTTCAAATTGCATATAAAGATGCCCTATACAGTCCATTTTTTTATTTATATAAAAAAATTTAGAAAAATTTAAACATTGTTCAAATTGCATATAAAGATGCCCTACACAGTCAATGTTTTTATTTAAAAAAAATGTAGAAAATTTTAAACATTGTTCAAATTGCATATAAAGATGCCCTACACAGTACATTTTTTGATTTAAAAAAAAATTTAGAAAATTTTAAACATTGTTAAAATTACATATAAAGATGCCCTGCACAGTCCGTTCTTTGAATTTTTTAAAAACATTTTTTAGAAAGTTTCAAACATTGTTAAAATTGCATATAAAGATGCCTTATACAGTCCATTTTTTTATTTATAAAAAAAAATTTAGAAAAATTTAAACATTGTTCAAATTGCATATAAAGATGCCCTGCACAGTCCGTTTTTTGAATTTTTAAAAAACATTTTTTTAAAGTTTCAAACATTGTTCAAATTGCATATAAAGATGCCCTACACAAAACACAAGCATTGATTTTTTAAAATTAAGTTTCAATGCTTTTTTACATTTAGAAAAAAAGCTATTGAAATTTGAAATATCCACTCAAAATTATTTGAATTTATTGCAAAAAATCATGGACTGTGTTTTGTGTAGGGCATATTCTGTGTGCAATTTAAACAGTGTTTGAACTTTCTGACACATTCAGAAAATAAGCTATTAAAATTGGAATTTTTCTAAAAAAATATAAAAACTTTATTTAAAAAAATTATGGACTGTGTTTTGTGTAGGGCATTTCACTGAGCTAAATAAAGTTTTTTTGAACTTTCTGAGTGATTCAACAAAAAAGCTATTCAAATTTGAAATTTTCTCAACAAAGTGTAACTTTATTTAAAAAAATCTTGGACTGTGTTTTGTGTAGGGCATCTCTAAATAAAATTTGTTTTAACTCAAGCGGCCATTTGATGAACTGCAGAATTTGGCACTTCCGTGTTGTATTCACCTCTCAGCACCTTTGGTTCCCGATTGGTTAAATCTATGGTTTATTACGCTACAACTTCCATGTGCATTCCTGCTACTAACCACTGTTATCTACTGGTTGTGCGGCTTGTAACAGTAGGCTACAAGCTGATAATTACCAAACTGACATACCAGGGGAATTGTTGTCATAAGATTCTCACGGCGAAATTGACGTCTACAAGGTATTGCTAGACTAGATGATTACAATTAGGTAATTTAACATTAAGATTAATCCAAAGCGATTTGCAGTGAGTACACTCGTTAGTAGTGTGGAGGTACACGGCTATATGTGCTCAAGGATGATGTACGCCGAGTTTGTTTGGAACTAAACCCACAAAAAAAACCCCACCACCTTTCAGTTGCACTACCTAACACAATCCTGCCCCCTACCGCTTGATAATAAGAAGAACATTGATATACATTAGGCCTAGATGGTTTACCTTTCGAGTAAGTGATTAAGAATATTATAGCCATTGGCCAAAGTCTCAAAGTATAATAAATGATAGCCTTGCAGAAGTTAAGAGTTTAGTCGCTGTTTTCTGACGAAAGCGTCCATTAACCAATTAATGATTGATTCTAGTTCTTCATTCCATGGTCAATGAAACTCCAGGACCAAATGCACAAGACACCTGTATACTTTCTCATAGGCTCAAGGACACAGACGAAACCCTGGTATAAGCGGCTTTAGCCAGCTCATTTTAAGGCTGGCCTTGATAAGCCGTCTCTGTGCTGTAAATAAACGCAATTGACCTATACCTTTGTGCCAACCTATCCGACTAATGTTCGTAGATTCAAAGGGATGTTGAGTTAAATATCCGTGGGGAACTCACCGTCAAATGAATTCGGGAAATACCTCTACCTATGTTTTATCATTGGTAGTTGTGCGTAAAGAACGCGCGTCAAAGTTTGTTGGATAGAGAGAAGCGCGGTGTCTCTGTCCAGTGCTGAAATGAACCAGTGCATGCCACTGGAAAGACGGAAACACCATGATTTGATAGAAGAGTAAACGGCAAGATGGCAAACGAAGTCTACCTGGACAGTCGGTTTGAGACATGAAAATTCAATTTAAGCTCATCTTGCGACAGGAAAAGTGGATCCTGCATGGTGCATCCGCGGCTGTTCGCAGTCATGCCAGCCAACCGCAACGTCTCCAACAACACAGAGGACCTCGTGGACACCGAATACAACTTTGCAGCTTTGATATTTGGAGTACTTCTGATTGTGGTCATTATTTGTGGAAATTTGCTCGTGTGCCTCAGTGTGTACACAGAGAAGGCGTTGAAAACTACAACGAACTACTTCATTGTCAGTTTGGCCGTGGCAGATTTGATGCTGGCTGTTTTGGTTTTACCGCTGTTCGTCTTTTCTGAGGTGAGTCTCTCTCCAACACACATCCATTACTAAACGTGTCATGGTAACATCACAACGATCCGATTGTTATACGATATCGTATTCTAATGAGACAATTCTCAAAGGCAATATTTAATTGAAGGTCACTGGTCGAACATTTACAGTAGCCTAATAATGTTTAACAACTGTAAACAGTTAGTTGATTAAAAACAGACATTTGCAACACTCAACGAGTTAGGGTTATGCAACAGACATTCGTGTAAACAGTCATTAGCCTATATGGCAATTATGCCACTCAATCCTTCTTTCCTGTAATATCCAATACTTTTTAAATGTAACCCAGTGAGCTGCGAAACGAACTCGGGAGTCTTTCATGTTGGTGGGCAGTAGCCTATTTGTGTTCATATTCACTTCCTCATATGATACCCTCGCCCCGAAAACCCGAAGAAAGAAGATCTAAAACAAAATATCTTCCTTAAAATAGCATATACAGTATATTCGTAGATATCTGCCTGTGCCTACAGACTGTACAGCATGTTCTCTCTCAATATACACACAAAGACCAAATATCACATTTCTTTTTAACTTTACCTCGGTATAAAGACCATAACGCACCGTGACATATATCAATTTGAAGGGCAATTTAGTCTAAATTGCCCTTCAAATTGCTTCAGAAATGTCCTTGTGCTTACTGTATATTCCGTATGATTTGACCACCACCCATATCACCTTATATTGTCAAATAGGACTACCTACATTTCAGTGTCATTCAAACACTGGACCAAATGAGACATGAGACACGTACGTCTTGGATAAGGTGCAGTGTTCCATCATTGTTATCAGAGTGATTTGCCTATAAAATTGCCTTAGTTTAAAATAACACATTTTATATTTTATTCCAGGAAAACATTATGCCAAGATGGGTTCAAAATAAGTGTGTGTGTGTGCGTGTGCGCGCCGGCACAATAGGTCGTGATAGATGAGAGGCAGATCCTAATAGGCTGTCGTTGGCAGGCTGTTGTTTGCTCCACCCTCTCTGACATTGGTTCAATTCAGACAGAGACAACGGCACACATTCCATTCCCAGGCCTAGAAACCTGGCTGACCTTGAAATAACCAAGCGCAGACAAACCATGGTCGATCACTTTTACATAACAGCTCTGTTAATATGCAATTTTATTTAATTTAAAAGAGCAGTTTGACGAAAACTCAGAAGGATAGTTGATTAATCAATTATTAATAGTTTAGTAATTGGCTAAAACTGCAATAACACTACTATAATAACTAAACGTTTTTAAACCGCAAATATATTTTTTTTCTGAAGGTGTATTTTAAACACACTATATGCTGTTATTTTATAAACCAAGGCTACATGCGGAAAATGTTTTGTCATTTACAATTTACAACTCTTGCTAGTGTTATAACAAGGTCTTTCTGCTTTATAGAAAATACACTGAATATGTAAACAGTACTGAACTAAGAACTGGATCATATGGAACTGGAACAACAACAAATAGAGGTGTACTTAATATAGAGCAACACAGTGCACGGTCATCATTTGCACTATACTTTACTATTCTGTGACAGTGAACACTAGAACGAATACAGTCCAAAAAGGAGCTATGAACATTATGCATAAAGCATGAATGAGCATTATTAATTACTGAGATCAGCTTTAAAAAGACTGAACAAAAGGCTGAAGAAGATAAAAGCAAGTCAGAAATGGTCGTTCCCTGTCCGTTCATCAACTGTAGGTAGATGGAAATTCATCACGAGTTCTAGATAAAAGTATTTTGCATGGAGCAGGCTATTCATCATGTGACTCACAATACAGAATGAGTCGTGTCACGTGTATGGCCAAACGTGTGTTTGATGTGTGGGCAGTGGGAATCAGTGAACGAGAGAGATGGAGTAACGCTGCCAGTAAATGAATGAATGAAAGGTGTGATGGGCCCTAGGCCAACCTCCAATGTGTTTGCTATATCCCCATCTATATCCGCCAACCACTCCACTGTCGGTCAAAGGATGGCTTGGGAGGGCACATGGAGAGATGGAGAGATAGCGAAATCCAGGATGGGAGAGCTAAAGGCAGAGGGAACCAAATAGTGAGAACAATGGAGGAGAGTGAGAGAGAGAGAGAGAGAGAGAGAGAGAGAGAGAGAGAGAGAGAGAGAGAGAGACATGATGAAAAGCAATGATGTTATTAAGCTTTCACATAAATAGACTGGTATTTCGCAGCACAGCAGGGAAGCATATAGGAGTCGACACGAGGCGACATTTAATTCAAATTAATGAAAATATGACATAAATCTAGGCAGCTCATTTAATCAGCTGTGGACTGTTACAGTGGCATGCGTTTGGAAGACAGCCTTCACTGTAAGACTCGATATTAAATGTGCAATTTTTCAGGATGGCAATCTTTCCACTTCCAAGGTAGCTGATAACGTTAGTCTCTAGCTTTATAAGCATATTCCAGGGGGGAAATCTTGCAAATGCATTGTAATGCAGTGCAATATTACCGAGTTATAGCACCATGATCAATAAATGATGTACTGCAGAGGTCTTTTTCAGGCCAAGGCTGATAAGAAACATGGCAGACCTTGACATATCGTATCTATATATGTGTTATTGTGTGCTTATTAAACTGAGCCAACAATATTGTGTAGGACGACCAAGTATAAAAGTACTTTTTAATGGTGTACTGTATGCTTTACGTTAATGTGTATTTTAGGACAGTTTTGGAAGAAAAATAAGTTTGGGATGAATTCACAGTAGTATCTCTGAGGATCCCCTAATGGTCATGGACCCCTGTTGAAGAGCTCTGGTCTGCTTGGAGGTATGCCTCTGTTCTGGGAGCTCCAAAAGACCCCCCATTGGGTACAGAACAGAGCAAGCATCAATGACAGCAGATATTTATTAATACATACAAATGGCCTAGCCATCTTAAATAAGGAGCCCTGGACTATTCGGCCAATGTGTGTAGAGCCGTAACACTTACCTGTAATAGCCAATACTTTTCAATCGTAACCCAGTGAGCGGCAAAACGAAGTCGCCGGGGGACCTTTATGTTGGTGGGCAGTAGCCTACCTAACATGTCAGTGTGTGTTTCTATTCAGTACCCATACAGTACAGTGCTCACCATTAACACACGCTGCTCCCTCCCAGTTCCAGGGTGGCGTGTGGTCCCTTGACATGGCCACGTGCGACAGCCTGATGACCATGGATGTGATGCTGTGCACCGCTTCCATCTTCAACCTCTGTGCCATTAGCATCGACAGGTCGGTGTTGTCCCCCGTAGAGCTCTGGGAGTGGGCGGAGCTACAGTGTGAGGGGCGGTGCCACTAGGTGGAGGGGTGTGGCTACCGTGTGAAGAGCTGAATTCTCCCATAGAGATCCATTCAGAATGATCTAAGTGGCATGTCTCTTCTATGTAGTGTCTCTGCCTGTACTTCCTGACTCGGGCATCTAATTAATTAAGATTGTCAGATATGACCCTTTGCCTGTAAAATCACTGACACACACACACACACACACGCACACACACTCACACACACACACACACCACCCCCTAATCCTTCCCATATGAAGAAAAGTAAAACAATTTGGGCCCCAGTAGAAGGATACTAGTGTCTGAACCGATAAGCTGCCATTTCTGTGCAGCGATGGTCATCGATAAGGTGATTGTCCTTTTCCATCGCTTGCTTGGCATTAAAATATGTTGCTACAGCCTTAAAGGCTATACTGACATTTATTGTCCTCAGTAGAGCTGATATTATTACATTATAGACAAATGGATATATAGAACTAGAGGTCATTTTGTGAGGTTTCAGCAAATGTAGAGGTCTACCAGTATTGGCCAGGGAGCCATTCTAAATGGCGCCAAACTGTTTAAATAGCTTTAAGCTATTCCACTTATCTTACAATTCTCTATCCAGTCTACATTGGAAGTTCTACAGTGGAATCAAAGAGTCCAAGTAGCCCATGCATTATGTAGTATTTATATTATTACATGGTATTTCTATATATATACAGTATATATAACATACTGGTGTGAGCAATGCTCACGTTAATGGTGGACATTCTGATGGTGCACCATTGAAGGGAGAGGTGTTTTTATTTTGATGTATCATCAACCTTATTCCAGCATCACCGACGCCACCCTGAACATTGAAGTTATAAAAAATAAGAGACAACTGCAGCAGTTTCTCAGATTTTTACTATTTATATGTTGAGAGCTTTTACTTACATGCGATATATTAACATTTAGATTTAGACAATTTTGATAGATTTACATAATAGTTAAAGTAATTTTTTTTAACCTTTTGTGAGGATTGTCGGTGATGAGGTGAGTGCAGGCGCAGATTCGGGAAGCCAAGACAAAGTTTTACGAACAACGAGCATTAGTACTCGGAAGGTTTTAATGTACAATAGTGTGATCGTTGGCGCAGGCTACATACACGTAACAAAGACATTTACGTTCAACCGACAAGACGAACCATGAAACAGATATAGCCCTGACGGGCAGCACGTGCCGGGGTGTCCGGAGACGAGCATGCGCAGGTCAGTGGTCAGAACGCCAGTGAGGAAGATCGAGGGAGGCGGGAACTCGGCCCAGCCGCCCCGGGCGTTACACCTTTACAGTATATTTATACTATAAAACCTGTGCTGTGGTTTCTTAATTAAAAGTAAAATAAAAGACAAATCCCTGTGATCTGTGTGCTTGTGCGTAACAATTATTCATTGTAATGTTAATTAACTAGGGAACATGTCAAATAAAAGGTGGCAGAACAAAACTCTGCACAAATATGATGCAAACATATTTCTCCAACATTGCTGACTGCACCTTTAAGTCCGATGTGGACACACACTACACAGCACGTTCCTCTCACACTGGAACCGTAGCGAACGCACCACTTTATCGCCCCAAGGGGAGTTAGTTTGGGATGCATGCAGTGCAATACCTGCTGTTCAAGCAAAAACACAGAAGTAGGCTACACACAGTACCTGCATGCATGAATGTACTGTGTGTATGTACATACACACACACAGTATATACTGTATACACGTACGCACACACACACAGGCACACATACACACACATACACACACACACACACCCACACACACACAGGCTGACTTCAGCCGATCAATACAACCACTATAACTTGCTTCTCCCCGCCGCAGGTTCATTGCCGTGTCCATTCCCCTGAACTACAACCGCAAGCACGTGGACCACCGCCAGGTGGCGCTGCTGTTGACCACCTGGGTGCTGGCATTCGCCGTGGCCTCGCCCGTGGTCTTCGGAATCAACGACGTGCCGGGCCGCGCCCCCGGTGGCGAGTGCAAGCTGGAGAACGGCGACTACGTCCTCTACTCCTCCGTGTGCTCCTTCTTCATCCCCTGCCCTATCATGCTGCTCCTCTACTGCGGCATGTTCCGGGGCCTGCGCCGCTGGGAGGAGGCGCGCAAGGCCAAGCTGCGGAACAGCATCCAGGCCTGCCGCAAGCTCCAGGAGGCCGCCGCCGCCTCCTCCGCAGCCCGCACACTGCCACCGTTGGCTTCTCTGCCGCCGCCGCTGCCGCCCGTCATCGAGCGGGAGCCGATGGATAACAACACTCAGGAGACAGGGCTGGACGCGCCCCCGCCCCTCCCGGGATGCCCCTACACTCAGGAGACGGGGCTGGACGCTCCCCCGCCCCTCCCGGGATGCCCCTACACGCTGGCGGAGGCCAAGCGGAGCCCAGTTCAAGCGGTGGCCTTCGCCGAGATCAGGTTCGCCATCGCTCCCTGCAAGAGGAAGAGGGCGAAGATCAACGGCCGCGAGAGGAAGGCCATGAAGGTGCTTCCTGTCGTAGTGGGTGAGTGCCTGTGTTGTTGTTGTTGTTGTTGACTACACTGCTGCTGTACTGCCAAGTACCTCTAGGGTATGTGTACCACGCTGTACCCCATTTGTTAAACACTGGTTTACAGTGTTGGGCTACTGGCGTGTTTAATGGGAGAACTGCATTCATTTTAACGCACCATTGTAACGAAAAGCCGGAAGGCAAAGCTCTCGATCTACCAGTTAATCTTTTCCTACTTTCACCTATGGTCATGAAGGGTGGGTCATGAAAGAAAGAATGAGGTCACGGGTACTCGGAGTAGATCCACTAAAAACGAGCCAGTTGAGGTGGTACGGGCATCTGGTTAGGATGCCCCCTGGGCGCCTTCTCAGGGAGGTGTTCCAGCCAGGTATGTCCAGCTGGGAGGAGGCCTCGGGGAAGACCCAGTGCTAGGTGGAGAGCTTATATCTCCACACTGGCTTGGGAACACTTTGGGATCCCCCAGTTAGAGCTGCTTAATGAGCCTCGGGAAAGGGAAGTTTGGGGTCCCCTGCTGGAGCTGCTGCCCCTGCGTCCCAACTACGGATAAACGGTTAATGATGGATGGATAGAAATTGTTGTGTGGGGCAGACCGCACCACACAACACTTCCAATGTGTTGGGCGGACCTTCTGATGCAGCACCCTATGGCATTGAAGGGAGAGGTGTTTTTGTTTTGATCCAGTTCAAATATCTTTCTCCGGGATAACTAACTCCACCAGAAACACTTAGTTGAGGTCAGTACAGTATTAGTACCCTCTAGGAACCTTCGCTGGAACCTGGAACCCATAACATACGATTACAACTACAGCTCTCTCCGAGGGTTCAGTAAAGAGCCCTCTCATGACTTAGTTATATATGATCCTTAGACCCGGTTCATTCCAGGCAGAACCTGTGTGTGCATTCAGAAATCAGTAATCATGAAACAGGAATCAGGAATCAGGAAAGTAAGCTTGTGAGTTGGAAGGTTGTGAGTTGGAACCCTACACCCGCATCCCTGAGCAACACCTTCTCGCTCTCTGCAATACCCACATACCCAATACTCACTTTAGATAAAAGCATCGTTCTGTTTAAAGGTGTGCTCCGCAGAAATGTTTACATTAATATAGTAGAAACAATGTTAATATAGTCGCGTCCTGAGAATGACTTAAGACCCCTGAGCTCCTCTGTTGTAAACAGAGGCTTCAGTGGGGTTTCATTTAATTTCACTGTCACCACAGTAACAAGGAATAAACGGTGAATGAATTCAGCAGGATCCATCTATAAATGTTCTCTCTACATTGTTGTTTTGTGCCTGTGTGTATGTGTCTTTGTGTGTGTGTGTATATTAGGTGTGCGTGTGTGCATGGGTGTGCGAGTATCATTGTTTTCTAGTTTGCATGTTAAAATCACATTTGTACGATACACAGGTGAGCTACTGCTGTCACAATAATATTATCCCATCTCCCTGATCCCATAAATGGAGGTCTTAGCAAGAAGTATCAATCAAAATGTGTGACACACAGCATAACCAATCCCAATGTGAGTTATTGCTGTATGCGTGCTCTGTCTGTGACCTACATAAAAACATACACTCAGGGCCCAGTCCATAAACAATTACATTTTGCTTTGTTAAAGGTATAGTCAGCTACTGTAAGCTAATACACTTCAATTCACGTGTGTGCTGAAAAAAAATATCCAGGACTTCTACACAGCCCAGGAACAGGAACATAAACAATGTGGTGAACACTGCTCACAACAGCAATTCCGCTTGGCTCCGCAATGCATTTCAATGTGTGTTGGGGCGGAGCTTCTGAGGGAGTTTGTTTTTATTACAGTCTGTAATTAGTAAGCGCTCTCGAGAATAACTAACCCTGCCTTTAAGATCTGTAATACGTATGTTCTTCACCATGAATATTAAATGCTCCCACTGACAGGTTTGACAAATAAAAACCTTAATTCGCAGTAAGTGTTGGCCACTGTAAAAAGTGCATGGCCAAAACATGGACACCCTTTCTAGTGAAAGGAGGAGTCAGCGATTGTACACTGAACAAAATGATAATACTTTTGTTTTTCCCCACATTCATTATGAGCTGAACTCAAAGATCTAATACTTTCTCTATGTACACTAAAGGCCTATTTCTCTCCAATATTGTTCACAAACCTGTCTACATCTGTGTTAGTGAGCGCTTCTCCCTTGCTGAGATAATCCATCCACCTCACAGGTGTGGAACATCAAGGTGCAGATCAGACAGCATGAATATTGCACAGGTCCGCCGGCTGCCGGTTTTATGTGTACACTGAAAAGCCCTGGCATTTCTGTGAAATGGGTCTGCAACACTTTGTGTTCAACACTATCCACACAACACTATCCCAGCCTTGGATGTGAATGTCCCTTGGGGGCGGAGCTTCTAAAGGAGTGCCTGAGTGAGTGAGGTGTTAAAATATCAACAATCCTTCTCCAGCATTCCTGACTCTATCTATAATGGGTTTGGCCATATCAATCATCCATCGGGTCATAATCTGCATAAAATCAAGATGACATGCAATCTTCGTAAATTCCATTCATTCCAATGTAACGTTTTTATTGGTGGATCGTGGAGCCTCAAAACAGTTCCGGGAAGTTAGCCGCAAATACTTAAAGTACCCTATAAATGACATTGTGAATGTAAATCGATGCATTTATTGACTACAAATTACGTTAGTAATTTTATATTTCTATATATGGATTAAAATGATCAAGCACTTCCTGAAACAGTTTTGCATCTCCATGAACCTTGTGACCATTGAAAATTTCCGTTGGCGCGACTCTCTCTTCCCATGGCTCTGGTATGTCCTATTGAAACCACTACCATGCTCTGGGCCCAGATGGAGGTCTTTAGATTAGCTTGCGATAACTATTGCATAAGAGTGAAAAAAGGTTGCAGTCTATTAATAGTGTCCACTGTTGTTCCTATAGACGTGTTACCATTTAGTCCATGTTGGCGAGTTACTCCAGACTCCAGACCCTTAATCCTGAATACAATTATTACGCAATAATTTCACCCCTCACAGCTCTGTCACAGGTGGCTATCAGACCTTGTTTCCCTGTTGTGTGAAACCTTCAAGAATCATCCCTGGTCTGGAAGTGGGTGGACCTTAATTAGCCTTGATTGGCATCACTTGGCCGGGGCATAATAAGAGTGCTTCCAGCACACTATTCACTCTCTGACCATCTTGGCACCACACATGCCATGTGTTGTTTGGTTTTGTTTAGTTGGCATACAGTACAACACGCAACACACATATTCAGTATGTACAGTTACAGACATTCACACCTCATTGTATGTTTCTGTTAATGTATGTTAGTTTGGAGATTTGAGTTATGTTTAGTTTATGGCCTTTGAGCTAGGCCGTAACAATCCCTACAGCTCATAGAGGTACACCGGTTTATGTTTGATAAAAGGAACTTTTATTAAAGAAATAATGAAGAAATATGGAAATCCAACAAAATGCTTTATCACAATTCCTCTTGAGTTAGTTAAATATAATTAAGATATAAATCCATGAAAAATCACAAATTGTTGGAAATTACACATCCAAATATTAATCTTGCAAATTTGTAAAAAATCTAGAATATTTATTTTATTTATTTATTTTTTATTTATCTTGCATCTGACAATTTAATGTTGGAGTTACTGAAGAGTGCATATAGCAGCCCGTGAGATTAATCTGGCAAATGTTTTGGGCCACCGGCAATAGAAACCATCACTGATTGTGGTTATTGTGCTGTAGCCACACACAGAACCACAAGATAACGAGCCCCCTTTTCCCTTTATAATCAAGCTGCAAAGCCTGCACAGCAGGCGTGCATCAATTTGCAGGAAAAAGGGATTCACAGTGGCACAAAGGCCGATTTCTTTGGAGAGTTGAAACGCTGGTTGGATGCAGGTTCAGAATGTTCTGCTCTGCATCTCGACATGGCTTGTGAGTCACACGCTGACAAATTATGGAAAACATACCACACACAGCAAGGCACCACTGATCACCCCTGAACACGTTATCATCTTTTTGTGTCCTCTCTCTTCAGAGAAGAAGGCCTGAAGGGTTGTGGCGAGGTGTGCATTGATTGGTTCTTAGACTTCTGTGACCCATGGGCCTGCATATATATATATATATATATATATATATATATATATATATATATACTCTCAGAAATCATTTATGTATTTTAAAGTATACATTTCACAAATGTAATCTCATAGGTACTATAGGAACACTCTCTGTGATCTCTATTATTCTAATTCAATATTACATTATTAATGATACATTGTGATCCACTATGATCCACAAGCTTACCATTTTTAGTAATCACAATGTTCAGTCTTGATTTTGAAATGTGTTATGGCACCGATGAATCATCAGATTCAAAATGCACACAAGATGCAAGAAAACAACACATTCTGACCTGTCAATTAGGAACAACACGAAAGCCCTAGACATATCAGACTTGTCACCCTATGTGACATGTTCATTTCTACTGCAGAAAGCTAAAAATGTACAGTGTATGTCCCATCATGCCATACGTATGTGTGTGTGTATGGGTATGCTGTTATTTTCCTTGCTGCCTTTCAGATATAACTGCACCGTGCTGTGGATAGTGTGTTAGCCAATTAGAACATGCCATTGCAGCCATATCTAATCTATTGCTCATCCAGAAATCTATTCAGGGCATTCATTTAAAGCCAAACAAAGAAATAATAAACAAGAAAATGAAACTTGTTGGGGACTTTGGGTTTGTCAGGTGGGATTGCAGTTAGTGAATGGCTTTTGGCCTGGTTTCGTCTCTTCGTCATTCACATTATTTGACACAGTTCCGTTGAGTTTTTAACAAATGCAGCTGCAGCACTTGGCTCTCTGTGAATTTGTAGATGCGTTAGAATAATTTAGATTACAAAGAGTGGCGAAGGCCTTGTCATTGTATGAACATACACCACTAGTATACTACAGTAATCATGTTCTTGCTGAGTTGACAACTCTGCAGGGTTGGCAATAGCAGCGCTGATTCATCTGAATAATGTTTTGGACAACTATTCTCCTTTGCAATGCAAATGTATTTAGACGTAGTTATGGTAATTTGGGTGAACGAGAATGAGCCCTGCAGACAAACATTTTAGAGAAGAGGAGAAGAGAGTATGACCTTGTGAATATTTAATTTGACCTTTGACTGCGGAGGCTGTACCATCCACAAACCGTGAATTCTAGTGGGCAAAGTCAGTCTTGATGCAAGAAAAGTTTTTTTTGGCAGTAGTAAATATCCCATTTTGAAAACAGTAACTGTGATGCTAACCCATTCACAACATGACACGCCATGCACCAGTTCCCTAGTGCTGCTAATTAAGTCAAATCTTCATTCCAAAAGCACTTAGCACAGTCTATGGACACGGTGTATACAGGGCCATAGACTGTATGAATGGACAAACCCTTTGTCACGTCGTCCATAGCTTTTCTCAAGAATGGATTTGAAGACCGAGCTGTGCTGGCTATTGCCGTCGCCATCTTTGCAGTACCTGATTCGACCTGTAACACCCAGTTATTCATAACAATGGGATAAATGTAAGGCTAATGTATTTCTAACTGATGAGCTATAAAAAAGAAGCACTCTTTGTCATATTGTCATATTTCACTGTCATTGTCATATTTATGGCACAAATGGAACCCCATAGGTGTGTTAGACAAGCAAGGTGCCATCTAATCATAATTGGGCTGAGATGCTGGTACTGTAGTGCGTCGTACATGGCTCTTTTAGACTTAGTCACAATATGGTTCATGGAGATACAAAACAGTTCAAGGAAGCGCTTGGTGGGCAGTTTGAATTGATACATATACAGAAACTGCAATGTTTGGTTATTAGTAGTCAATAAACGCATCGATCTGCATTTATAGACTTCAGGGAAGGGTTTTGAGGTTCCAAAATCATTTTTTTAAATGTGAAATCCTGAGTTGATGTGACTCTCTTCTACATGGCTCTGGTTTGGTCTAATACGCTGCTGTACTCTAGTGCGACATCTAGTGGCAGTGGGGATCACGCATACTTTATTTTAAGCATGTCTCTTATGGGGTGTCTGTGTGTGTGTGTGTGTGTCTCCATCTGTATGTGTCTCTCTCTCTATCTCTGTGTGTGTGTGCGTGTGTGTGTTTGCATCTCTCTGCCTATGGTCTGTGCGTGTCACTATCTACTCTGTCTGTCTGTCTGTCTGTGTGTGTGTGCGCCTCTATCTCTCTGTGTGCACGTGTATGTGTGCGTGCGTCTCTACATGTCTGTGTGCATGTGCGTGTGCGTGCGTGTCTCTACATCTCTCTCTGTGTGCACGTGTATGTGTGCATGTGTGTGTGTGTGCGTGCGTGTCTCTACATCTCTCTGTGTGCATGTGTGTGTGCGTGCGTGTCTCTACATCTCTCTGTGTGCACGTGTATGTGTGCGTGTGCATGTTCATCCCCGCCAGGTGCGTTCCTGTTCTGCTGGAGCCCGTTCTTCGTGGTCCACACCCTGAGGGCGCGGTGCTCCTCCTGCCACGTGCCCCCGGCCCTGATGAGCGTGGTGACGTGGCTGGGCTACGTCAACAGCGCCCTCAACCCCGTCATCTACACCGTCTTCAACGCCGAGTTCAGGAACTTCTTCAAGAAGTTCCTGCGCAGTTGCTGCTGCACCTGGTGCAGCTGAGCACAATGACCGGGCCCCGGGCCAGTTCCCCAGCCAACCAATCAGGCGCCGGCTGCCGGGAGGTGGAGGTGTGTATGGGGAGGGTGCAAGAGGACCGCTCACTGTTCCGCAGAACTAGGCTGTGTGTAGCGCAGGTGGGCCCAGGCTTTCAGTGTGGCTGAACCCCAAAGTGGTGGAGCACCCTCTCTCTCCATCAACACGCAACCGAGACTCTGTCATCGTTGTCACTTCTTTAAAGAGACTCCAGGCCAACTTGAGCAGGCTAGCTCTTCCTGTGGTTCATTTAGCTCTGGTCTTATTCGTGTGTTTTACCTTGAATCTTGTTTTTCAGTTTCTAAGGCGCTTGGAAATCACGCATTTGTATTATTTATTATTATTATTGTTAAGAGACTGATGTACACAGTGCATTTGCCACTGTAGTGAATATTTATTCCCCCCCTCCAACTTGATTCGTGTTATTAATTTTCTGTGACAGTAATGTTGGTTTCAGCAATGTGGGAAAGCTCTCTGTCCTGGGATCTGTTACAACAGCTTCCCTCCTCCCGCTGAGCCCATGGAGTATGACCAATTCATCAGTGTTATTTATAGGTGAGTTAATTTACAGCCTTTGTTGCTCTGTTTAAAATATATCTCTACAGAATAAACATTTTTCATAAACATGAGTATTGCATCATCCTGGTTTCATTAACTGCCCAACCCCACACCTCTAGAGACTGCAAATAGAGCACCATTGTTTCTACTGTACAATGCTCTATGGTATATTCCTCCTGTAGCACTCTGGGATGTGTAACTGCACCCTAAATTGTGTTTTTTGAGCTGTAAACTTAATAAGTCTGCACTGTGATGAGACACATCCAAACTGGTGTTAGTATTGTTAATATAAAAATTGGGATGATATGGTTTGAAAATGTACACATCATATCCGTAAAAAATCGCCCTTGACTTGGCTG
>JAODLL010005695.1:0-2500 GCA_026546735.1 Forbesichthys agassizii
TATTTTTGTCTTTCCGATTGGAATCTTTCCGATTGATTTTGAGTCACTTGTTTACATGGGATGTCACCTAATAGGGTCTGGGGTTTACATGCCCTGTCGCATCTTATCCGAATAGATGTTTATCATCATCTAGCTCATGTAACGTGTCCCACTAGCAAATGGCTTAAAACGGGTAGCTTCTAGTTGTATGTCGTTAACCTTGTAGTGTTCTTATAAAACACACTTGCTGTGCAGAATAGGACATCGGACCATGTGCATTAGAATGCAATCCGGAAGTAATCGTAGATCAATGTGTGTTTTCAATGAGTGCTTATGTTAAATGGACATCACAAATCTCATTTTCTGTAGTCCGGGGTTGTTTTGCCCATGGACCCTCTGACCGATGTTTTTGTGTTACTAGCTTTCTGAGATTCCAGATTATTGTGATTAATTGCCTTTTGACAGCTATGGACTTCAGATAGAAAAATATATTGCCACATTGGCAGTATCCCATTCAGTTGCAGCCAGCCTACCATACTCAATATCCCTGGAGTGGCATCCGTTATTTGTTATATTTACATTATATTATGCCATCAAGTGACCTTAACTCATATTTCTTCATTCAAATGAAATGGTAATGTCATTAAAAGTAAAGCCAGTGCTGAAACCAACACTTAGATTAATGCATTCTGCCTCTGACTGTTGAGACCTGCGTGGCTGCTATCATTCTTGCTGCTCAGCCTACATTTAAGATCACGGCAGTTGAGTCTTGACGTTGTCATTACACAGTGCAAGCGGGCTGGTCGCACATCAGCCTCTATATATTTAGAATATGGCTCCTACTCTGCTGACGATGTTAGCAGGTCACAGCGCCATCTCACTTATCGATTGACCTCTACACCAGGGCCAATATATGGCAGTTTGGCTGTATATTCTTTTTAATGGCTGCTGGCCCAAGTATCCAGGAAGGTGTGTGCATATTTGTGTTGTCATTGCCAAGAGGAGATTTTGGCATGAGAAAACCTTCAGAGGCTGACCTTGCTCAATCTAATATTAGATATGCAACTTCCAGTGCATTTTGCATCCGGTCTTATTCAAGAGCTCTACTTCAAGAGTAGCCAACTCCAAAGCTGGAATTAATAATCGAAAAATACATGTCTCTGGTGTTAAGGGAACTTTTGTCAGCTTAAGAACAGGAATCGGTCCGAGACTGAAAATGGTGCCATTTTTAATATATACAACAATAATAGACTATTTTTGTAAGGGAAATACATTTTGCCCAAACACTCTTTGGTTTACACAGTAGGTAATGACATGTTGCAAGGTTCCATACAATTCAGAAACTCGAGTTCAGAGTTTCACTGGATCATTCACTTTGTAATGAATATAACTTGTCTGCCTTATGATTGACACATGTTGCTGTGGTAACGACAATCTTTTTATTCATTCTAGTTCTGGTTCATCCAAATGTAATTCCTAGATACTAATGCAAATTAAATATGTGTGCGCGTGTGCATGCGCGCATGCACATGCGCACGTGCGTGTGTGTGTGCATGCGCGCATGCACATGCGCACGTGCGTGTGTGTGTGCGCGCGCATACACACGCGCACGTACACGCGCACGTACACGCGTGTGCGCGCGCATGCACACGCGCACGCATGCACACGCGCACGCCCACACGCGCACACGTGCGCGCGCGCATACACACGCGCACACACGCGCACGCCCACACACACACGTGCGCACACGCGCGCACACACACGCGCGCACACACACGCGCCCGCGCGCACACACGCATATATGTGTGCGCACGCGCACACACACACGCGCGCGCGCACACACGCATATATGTGTATACACATATACACATATACACACATACACACATACACACACATATATACACACATATACTTATATACTTATATACATATATACATATATACATACACATATATATATATACACATACACATATATATATACACATACACATATATACATACACATATATATACATATATATACACATATATACACATACATATACATATATACATATACACATACACATATATACACACATATATACACATATACACACATATATACACATACATATATATACACATATATATATATATATATATACACATACATACATACACATATACACATACATACACATACATATATACACATACATACATATATACAGACACATATATATATATATACATACATATATATGTATATATACGTATATGTATATATATATATACATACATATATATACATACATATATATACATACATACACATATATACTTACACATATATACACACACACATATATACACATACACACATATATATACACACACACACATATATATACACATACATATATATGTATATATACGTATATATACATACACATATATATACATACACATATATATACATACATACACATACATATATATACATACATACACACATATACATACATACATACAC
>JAODLL010005695.1:7500-10390 GCA_026546735.1 Forbesichthys agassizii
AACTGTCAGCAAAGTGGAAACTAAATGATATCATCTTTAGGCCACACACACACACACACACACGCACAGCATGTGATTGCAAGTACACCTAGGGGAACTGTGTGGCATACTGTATGGTATATCAGTGTAGGGCAGTAACTAGTTACTAGTTATTTACTGTAAGTTACTGTAATACAATTACTTTTTCCAGTAACTAGTAGTGTAACTAATCCAAGTAATGCTGCATTACTGTGTTACAAGAACGACATTTCTGGTCCTATCAAACTTGGGGTAGGCTATTTGAACCAACCTGTCCAATCATCTGGTTTGAGAGGCTGCAATGTTTTCATTTTGGCTGATTGTTGACTCCTAAGGTTCATTACTGTTCCAATAAAGAGGGTTCAGTTCTAAAATGAGCTGCTACACAGGTTGTCATTTTTCAGAAGGGGCGAGAGGGTAGTGATTGTGGAAGTAATATACAAATGTAACTAATTACTTTTACTAAAGTAAAATAAGTAAAGTAATATTAGGAGTAACGAGTAACTAGTAATAATTAACTAGTAACTTATTACAATTCCTGAGTAACTTGCCCAACACTAGTAAAACCATGACCCACACATGCACACACGCAACTATCAGAGTTACAGCCCTAGCGTTGCGGGGGGCTGGAAGATGGACCACCCCTCACTATTTTATTGCATTTCAGATATCTCATTTGTGGCGGTATGAGGCGATGCATGCTGTGTGTGTGTGTGTGTGTGCACGCATGCATGCATGCAGGAATGTGTGCATGTGTGTGCATGGGTGTGTGTGTGCATGCATGTGTGTGCATGCACGCACGTGTGTGTGTGTGTGCTTCTGATCCAACGGGGGTCTGACAGTTCTGCATCTGAGGTGCTGAGGGGGTCGTAACCCAGGCGACGGCATCATAGGCGTGGGTGTTTGACGAGCTACCGCAGGTTGGAGGGTAACGGCACGTCAACAGAAGTTATGGTCTCATTTCATACAGGGCCGGCTTCGGGAATTATCGCATGCCGTTAAGAAGATACAGCGTTTAGAAACAGGGTTCGCATTTGATTCGCTAGAGGCCACATGACCGACTGTGAGCCAATCACTAGAGAGTTAGGCCACAATGTGTGTCCCCGTGTTGCTCCGAATTCAGCTCTAGTATACAGTAGACCAACGAAAGACAGACAGGCAGACAGACAGACAGGCAGGCAGACAGACAGTCAGTCAGTCAGACAGATAGATATGATTTATTTTCTGGTCCTTTTGGAAATGCCATACGGCACTAAAGCATTCAAAACAAGCAGTCCGTAGCCCCAACTTCATAAAGACCCCACCCTCTGCCGTACATTGGTCTTCGTATTGGTTCACACGCTCTAATTTAATTTAATCAGGGCTACCTGCTGGGGTTTGGAGTGGAGGTAACTCCCCCCAACCCCCCACAGCCTCTGTATCTGTGTTTACACAGGAGAGCTGTTCTCTTCAGGGAAGACGGATTTACATTCCAGAGTGTCTTCTGGCAGACATCCGAAAGCCTGCCAGCGCCAGTGCACTTAATGTGTGTGTGCACATGTGCGCCCATGTTGGAAAATGCAAGCGCACAAGACGTATACACACATGCACACATTAGTAATAACAAATGGATGAACTATGAACACGTTAAACCCACAGCCAATAAACGCAACTCTTCAGCTAAACATTGGAACAGTACAGGGTTCCCAATGTCAAACGTCAAATTCCCTGACTTTTCCCTGACTTTCATAGACAAAAAATCCATTAACTATAATAAATAGGAAAATAGGCCACCAGAACAATATCTATGTTAAAGACAACATGGCAACAATTACCAAACTGAAAATGAATTTGATGATATTTCGCAGAGGTACTACCCATGTAAACATACATCTCAAAATGTAAGACCATTTCTGGTAACATTTTAAATGCATGGCAACTAAAATGTAAACATGCTGCAAACAAAATATCAATATTCCATGATTCAACCCAACATAACAAACAAAGTCCATGAATATCCATGTCTTGATCAGACTTTTTAAAAATTCCATGATATTCCAGAAATTCCACGACCAGTGGGAATCCTGATAGTAATTACACTGTCAGAGCCTTAATCTTTACACACGCACACGTACATGCACACGTACATGCACACGCACACACACTTTGAAAACACTGTATATTTGAGACCCCCCCTCCTCATTCCAGCAATCTACCTTGACGGCCCCCATCAGACAACAGGTCCCTTGTTCCTCCATCATACCACACCACAGCTGAGCCACAGAGATGTACAGCATGCTAACAGATACCAAGTCACCTTCATCTGGTCCCATATGGGGCCCCCCATGCCTTTCACACTCAACCCGGTGATGTCGCACAAACCTCTCCGATCTTTACTGCACGTCTACGCCGATCCAACAAGCCTAATGTCTGGGTACATACTATACCCATAGAACTATATATAAGACAGTGTTACCTAATGTCTTAGTACATACTGTACCCATAGAACTATATATAAGACAGTGTTACCTAATGTCTGGGTACATACTATACCCATAGAACTATATATAAGACAGTGTTACCTAATGTCTGGGTACATACTATACCCATAGAACTATATATAAGAGTGTTACCTAATGTCTGGGTACATACTGTACCCATAGAACTATATATAAGAGTGTTACCTAATGTCTGGGTACATACTATACCCATAGAACTATATATAAGAGTGTTACTTAATGTCTGGGTACATACTATACCCATAGAACTATATATAAGAGTGTTACCTAATATCTGGGTACATACTATACCCATATAACTATATATAAGACAGTGTTACCTAATGTCTGGGTACATACTATACCCATAGAACTATATATAAGAGTGTTACCTA
>JAODLL010005696.1:0-10388 GCA_026546735.1 Forbesichthys agassizii
TATTATTTTCAACAGACTGTGTTTTTCTATTGTTGTGACTTAGATGAAGTTCAGAGCACATTTTATGACCAATTCATCCAAAACTCAACGTAATCCCAAGGGGTTCACACACTTTTTCTTGCAACTGTAGATTGCAATACCGCACCTGCTGCTCAGATTCTCCGGCCAATTCCCCGCTCCATAGTCCCCTCACTCGCGAACAAGACGCCAAGGTACTTGAACTTCACTTAAGGTAAGGACTCATTCCCCACCCGGAGTAAGGAATCCATCGGTTTCCTGCTGAGAATCATGGCCTCAGATTTAGCGGCGCTAATCCTCATCCCAACCGCTTCATACTCGGCTGCAAACCGATTCAGTGAGAGCTGGAGGTCATGGACCTATGATGCCATCAGGACCACATCATCTGCAAAAAGCCGAACCGCAACCCCTCCCCACCACGCCTACGCCTCGATATCCTGTACATGAATATCACAAACAGGATTGGTGATCAAGCGCAGCCCTGGGGGAGACCCACCCCCAGCTGAATCGAGTCTGATTTACTGCCGAGAATCCGTACACAGCTCAGGCTTTTGGCATACAGGGATTGGATTGCCCTTAAAAGGGACCCCCTCACCCCATACTCCTGCAGCACCTCCCACAGTATCTCCCGGGGGATCCGGTCATACGTCTTCTTCAGATCTACAAAACACATGTAGACCGGAAGGGCATACTCCCAGGCCTCCTCCTGGATCCTTGCGAGAGTAAAGAGCTGGTCCGTTGTTCCACTACCAGGACGGAATCTGCATTGTTGTTCCTCAATCTGAGGTTTGACAATCAGCCGAACCCTCCTCTCCAGCACCTTGTAATAGACTTTACCAGGTAGGTTGATTAGTGTGATACCCCTGTAATTGGCACACACTCTCTGGTCCCCCTTTTTGAAGAGGGGAACCAGAGACCATCACCCCAGTTGGTACTGTCCCCGACTTCCATGCAATGTTATAGATGCATGTCATCCAAGACATCCCCTCCACATCCAAAGCTTTGAGAATTTATGGACTGATCTCATCAATCCCCGGGGCTTTGCCACTGTGGAGTTGTTTGACTACCTCAGTGACCTCCCTTAGGAAAATTGACGATGATCCCACATCAGCCTCCAGCTCTGTCTCTACCACAGAGAGCGTCAGTTGGATTTAGGAGTTCCTCAAAATGTTCCTCCACTGCCCAATTACCTCCTCAGTTGAGGTCAACAGTGTCCCACCCTTACCGTACACAGCTTGGATGGTTCCCCGCTTCCCCCTCCTGAGGTGGTGAATGGTTTTCCAGAAACACTTTGGTGCTGACCAAAAGTCTTTCTCCATGGCTTCTCCGAACTTCTCCCACACCGACTTTTTTGCTTCTGCTACGGCAGATGCTGCAGCCCTTTGAGCCAGCCGGTACCCTGCAATCGCCTCCGGAGACTTCCGGGACAAAATATCCCGAAAGGCCTCCTTCTTCAGTCAGACGGCTTCCCTGACCACTGGTGTCCACCACGATGTTCGAGGGTTACCGCCCCTTGAGGCACCTATGACCTTGAGACCACTGCTCTCTGTTGCAGCTTCAGCAATGGAAGCTTTGAACATTGCCCACTCAGGTTCAATGTCCCCAACCTCCACAGGGATGGCAGAGAAGCTCCGCCGGAGGTGTGAGTTGAAGATCTCACGGACAAGGGCCTCCTCCAAACGTTCCCAGTTCACCCGCACTACCTGTTTGGGCTTACCAGGTCTGTCCAGAGACTTCCCCCACCCCTTGACCCAACTCACCGCCAGATGGTGATCAGTTGACAGCTCTGCCCCTCTCTTTACCCAAATGTCCAAAACATGCGGCCTCAGGTCAGATGACACGATCACAAAACCGATAATTGATCTTCGGCCTAGGGTGCTCTGGTACCACGTACACTAATGAGCATCCTTATGTTCGAACATGGTGTTTGTTATAGACAGTCCATGACTAGCACAGAAGTCTAACAACAAATGCCCGCTCGGGTTTAGATCTGGGAACGTTCCACGTCCCCAGAGCCAGCTTCTACTGCCTGGGCCTGGTCCGTCGAGGCCCCTGGCTTTTACTGCCACCCATGTGACAGTGCACCCAACCCCCACGGTTCCTCCCACGAGTGGTGGGCTCATAGGATGGAGATGGAGGCGCCACGTTGATTTTTTGGGCTGTGCCCGACTGGGCTCCGTGGCAAACCCAGCACTTCCACTGACTTCTATTTGCTTTTGATTAACAATCCAAAAATGAATACTATACATACATTAACATATATTGCAGTGTAAATTATCATGTACTAAAATGGAAAAAATGTTGGAGGAATGAACTAGTTTGATTATGATCCTTATATGTGTTATGACAACCACAGGAAAGACTGCTTCTCTGCAGTCAAGAATGACAATGTGTTATCAGTCGTCTTGCTGCTTGCTAGACTCTGTTAATGCTAAACCAGTGGGTGTAAACACTTAGTATATAATATAGCACTCTTCCACACTCTGGTGTTAATGTAACAAAGAAATCAGACAGGCACGTATGTATAAGGTCATATATAATGTGTTCAGAGTTGTTTGTGAGTGCCAAACACTTCATGGACATGAAGGCCAAACCATTAGATTGAATGTGTTTTAACTTAAAACATATGTTACGGTAACTTCTTCTTGAGTTGCCGGACATCAGACAAGTTAAAAAATATGGAAACATGCTTATATTAACAATGCATATAACTTTGTATTAAAACAAATGTGTATTTCAAAATGATTGTGGCAACTAAAACTCATTAATTTCAGTTAAATTAAAAGAATATTAAAATAATTGTTGTTGCAACAGCCATGCGGGCGGTATAAAACTGTGTGCTTACCAGTTGACATAGGTGGCCTCTTCAGCTCATATCAGGTTCAAGTTGTGACATGTGACGTCTGTGTGTTTGTGTGAAATAGTAAACCAAAAATATCCAAAACTTACCACATTTTTCAATTGCCACGACAATAATCCTAAGGATGATTGTGTTGACTTGCACAGTTTATATTGTTTGAGCTGCCCACAAAGCAAAGCAACGTCAAAATGTTTCTGAACATCTAAATGTTTCAGAAACAACCAACAAGCCAGAAAGTTTTCCAAAGAGTTAGCATAGGTTGGCAAGGTTGGCAAGCTCTAAACCACTGTATCTTAGGAATGCTTAAATAGGTTTGAGACATGCTGCAGTGTGCGATACTGCCTTCAACTGGGCAAACGCTGTGGGTCGAAAATGATCACGCTGATTGTAGCCCTCACACTTTACGATCAGGTCGCCTGTCCAGACGGTCGAGTCCTAAAGATTTAGTGTGTCTTACAACGCTAGTAAAAAATTACAGCAGGGTAGAGGTAGAGCTGATGCAACGGTCTACCGCTATACCATCACTCTTATTATGACGTCCCTGTGCATGCATGTGTTTAATTATGCATGTTTGTAATAAGGCAGGTGCATGTGGGTTCTTGTGTTTAATGTTACTTTATACTGTAATATAAATGTATCTTGAATATAATGCTTTACTTCTGTATCTTGAGTGCGTGTGTGTGAGCTGTATAGCTAAATCAGCGCACGTGAGAGATTTGTGTGTGTGTGTGTGTGTGCCCGCTCGTGCGCACACACATGCAATTCTTCTCTCATAATAACCTCAACTCAAATCTCCTCTACCCCTCTTGCTGTTGTCAAAATCTTGTATTGTATCACATGACTTGTACATCATATTTCTTCGTATTATACACAGTACAGCAAAACATTATTCTGTTTACGAAGGTTTATTTGCATGACTTATTGTATTTGCACTATGACACTAACACTATATCACCCTGCATATATTCTGAAGTCTGGCCAAATCCTTTAAGTGGATAAACCCTTGCATATACTGCATTTAGTTTAAAATTACCTTCAACAGAGATGGTCGGTAAGACAATATTTGACAGTAAAAGCTTCTAAAATGTTCTAGTTCATAATGGGATATATGGTGACAAGTCTGTTGGTTAGTGAGTGTGTATGCATAATTGTGATGTGGGTGCCTGTGTATGTGTGTGTGTGTGTGCGTGCGTGCGTGCATGAAAGAGTGTCTACACAGTAACTCCTCATCTGTATGCTGACTCAGCACTGGAGAAAGCACAGGGTGATTGTGCGTCTATCTGCACATTGGTGCCAATTTCACTAAAGTAATATGTGGATGGTGTATACATGTCTACGTGGGTTTGTATTTTATATAATTCAATGTCCATGTCTGAATTTAAATCTCTTTCAATTCATATTCAATATCAAGTTTAACATATTTATTTACAGAATTGTGTGTGTGTGTGTGTGTTTTGTGATTACTTAATTCAGGTGCGAAACATCACACAATCCGTCAGTGTCAGTTGTCACGGTGCTCTGAAGATGTGATGAAGTCTGCCTGTCAAGTAAAAATCAATGACTGAATTTTCTCCACGAGCAAATTTACACACACACACACACACACACACACAAACACACGTACACGTATACATACATGTACAAGTCAAGTGTTATTCAGCATGCATTGCCGGTTTAATACAAGAGGAGGAAAGCTTGGCCATGTTCTAAAAAGCAATTATCACCACCCTCACTTCCTTTCCTGTTTCTGGCTTTCCTTTCTCTCTCGGGTCATCTAATCCCTCTCCCAGGCCTGCTGAGACTCTAAGACGAGACCTCCCTTCCTGTGCGCGTGTGTGTTTGCTTGCTACAAGACAAGTCATTACAGAAAGATGTGGAGCACAGAAACGAAATGACGTGAGGGGTGAGAGAACGGCAGCGAGAGAGATAAGAGATAAAAATCTGCATCGGTTAGACAGATTGACTGAATTAGTTGGGAGAAAATACACGCTGCCCGAGTCATAGCCACACACACACACACACACACAGATACATCATGTGAGCTCTAGGCACTACTAGACCCATATTTTCTTAATTGCTGTGTGTGTGTGTGTGTGTGTGTGCGTGCGTGTGTGCGCGTTCTTGTGTGCATGCAGTCAGATATGATTACATGCTGATAGTAAACATGGATATCTCCTCATCTAGAGTATGGAAACCATAACAGGTCATAATGGAAACAGAGATAGTGTCAGATAGGTTTAGGTCAAACACTCTCAAACATTGTGAAGACATGATGTCATCGTCAGGTTGTGTTAATACATGAGGTTATATAAGTACAGTACTTTATACAGTATACATATTGTTGATACATGTGGCTCCCCCAAAAGTGTCATTCCAAAACCAATGGCAGCTAGCTGCCTTATTGCTGCCTGCCTGAGTCATTGCTGTGGTAATATGCTTCTCAATGGTGCTGAGGGAGAAATCAGCCTTATCAGTATACAGGGAGTTGTATTAGCAGCAAACTCACTTGCTATTCTGTTGGGTACACCAGGACATATGAAGACAGGTTCAAATGCCAATAGGAGGAATCGGGTCAGAGTAAACAGATGGCCATGTCTAGTTGTTGATGCCAGTATTTGGAACCAAACGAGGCAAAGGATGATCAATTCACTGTTCATCACAAGACTAGACAAGAACTAACTATGTATTAAAACAGAAGAGCGATGCCTGCTTCTGTTTCTGTGATCTGTTGCTGCTTGTGCGACTCTCCAGGGATCTAAATGATCTACACGAGAGGAAAACGTTCAAATCATAGATGCATAAAGGGGAGATGATTATACCTGGCTTGAAGTCTTCCTGATGAAGAGAGAATGGGGTCTGATTAGCCTGACACATCAACCTTAGCTCTGATGATTACCATCCATCTAGTTTCTTATCACGCTCTAACAATGCATAACCCAAATGGTAGTAAAACTGATCAGTTACTAACTATTGGTATATTGGCTGCCGTGTATTAGGTTGCAGATTTATGTCTTTTTGTTCGTCATTCCTGACAATGCACCTAAACATGTCGGTCTTCCACTTGGTTTGTTGGTTTAGAGCTTTTGCTTGATGTTGTATTTTCTTTTCTCCAGGCTTACTTGTGTGGGAAATATGAAAGGGAATGTGTTCATTGCATCTGTGCTAACTATTTTGGTTTTCTGCAAACCAGGAAGCTGCAGGCTATATATGAAAACTATGATGCCAAACTACAGTTTTGTGTGTGCATCTTCAGCTGGCCTTCAGATGCAAAACCTATGATGCTGGGGTGTGTAATAAGCTATTTACTAACCGTGGTGTTTCACAACAGTGGTCCTGGGAGACCTCATGCCCTGCATGGTGTCTCCCTGCTCCAACACACCTGAATCTAATGAATGGGTCGTTATCAGGCGTCTGCAGAGACTGGTACAACGTGCAGGGCAGGGGGTCCCCAGTACCAGCGTTGGGAGGCACTACTCTAACCTGCTCATCTAGTGATGGGCTGTTATCATTCACCGTGTGTGTGTGTGGGTGTGACCCTCTGGCTGTTGCACTATGCAGGACCACATTGAATGACATCTACAGCCAAATGAAAGGGATTTGACACAATACAGCTAAATGGGTACAACATGTTACATAATACCCATGGCTTACAAAAGCCTGTGTAAGCCCAAGGCATACAGCCAACCTAATCTCCATTTCCCCAATGTCACCTTGGAGGGGAACAACAGTCCTGTATTTTAAGAGCTACAGCATGTCAGATGTAGCATCATTGCAGTATTACTGTGCAGCATGCAATGCAGTGTCAGTTGCACAAGTGTATTTAAATGTTTTTTGGGTATTTCCATGTATTGTGCTGTATACACAAATTAGCATTTTGCCTCCATTCACTGATGTCCTTGTAACGTAAACACAGGACACAAGAACACACGGGACTGAGGGATTACACACAGCAGTTTAATCCAATGACAGACACTAAACACAACTAATAACCGCCAAGGAGAAACAAACCAAGACAATATTAAGAACCCACCGGCTGGTTAAACAATACAAAACAGGTGCAGGAACAGGGAGGGGAAGGGCTGCCATGACGCCTTGGGCGGTTGTTAGGGTCCCAACGTGGCAGTGCGCCGGCGGAGAGAGCCTGGACACACCGACCGGACCCATTGGTCATCATACATAACTTGAGTACAGATGTACGATTAGCTTGTAAGATTGGTGTGATCTCTGTGTTGAGCAGAAGCTAATGCTAACAATGTGGCCTTTGAGACTAGTGTCTCAATAGGCACATACAGCAACAAAGGCTAAAAACACTTGTGCTTGTGTCTAGCCTCCATTGCATCATACAAAGAAAGATGTTAAACATTTGAATATTTTCAATATAATAAAGGGGCTTTGATTTTCTCTGTGTATTTCCATTTTTGTATGTTTATAAAAGACCTGCATGATGAAGCAGGTGTGTGTGTGGGCGTGTGATGTATTAAAGCAAGATGGGTTCTGTCAACTGGAGAGGAATGCATGTTTATGCAAGAAACACAGAATACTAGAGACAGTTGTGATCTATGTTTGTGTACATGCATTAATCTATAATATTAGTCTTAAATGTATTTCTGTAAGTAGCATTTGTCATTAGTTGGTGTGTGTATATATGTGTGCAAACAGCATTAGCATAGTATCATATAGGACACTTTATTGATCCCTATATGGCTTGAATTACTTGCGTGTATGCATTTGTCTGTGCTTTAGTGGGTGGGCATGTATGTGCACATCTATTCCAATTCCATTTGACCCAGAGGAGATAGTTAGTGTATGAAACATTTGTGTGTGTGTGTGCACTTGAGTCAGTGAACAGTGCCTAGCTTAAGCAACTCATTTAGAGAGACAGCTCCTGGCTTGTTGAACATTAGCTCAGAAGAAAAGCAGTTTGACACCAGCGTTTGCATTGCTCAGTGACGTAGTCACTTCATTAGCGTTATTAGCATCAATTACATAGAACCACTGTGTTCGTCTTGCAGCCAGTGGGAATGATGAATGATCATTTTAACTCAGGTTGTTTTTCTTTCATCATCTCTTCCATCTAGTGTCCTGGGAGGATGAGGGTAGATGAAAGTCAGAATAAGCTTCAGGAGGAACAAAGAATCCAGCAGTCTAAGAGTTATCTGAAGCCCAAAACATGCCATGCAGCCTGCGTACTGCAGTGTTCCACACGAGAACAGAAAAACAAAGCCTCATAACCTCCACAACCTACATGTCTTTGTTGCAGGGACACGCAGTAAACAATCCTATTTCTAATAATTAATTGAAATATCGGAGTCAGTTCATTCTTGCAATTCACGGCTGTTAGGATGTTGAAAAAGTTGTTAAAAGTTTGACAGTGTGGCAATTGTTTTCCAGGATCTAATTTACACATCTAATCGAATGTTGGTATGATCAAAATTCTTACATCTATTATTTCACATAACGTATGACATAATTAATTCAAACATGTGGCTATTTACGCAATAAAATTACTCTCACTGCTATGCTGCGTAACGAGAGACTGTTTGCCTGCTGCATGTGATGAAACTAACCCCTGCCTATAGTGGGAATTCCTACCACCAATACAAATGATCAGCTCCCATTAACAGTGTTTGTGTGGGTCTTGACCACAAGCGACACCAGGCTGATGTGAGATGCAGACATTTTGTGCGGGTGTCAGGTTGAAGGCAGGCGATCTCATGCTGTCCTACGTTGTATCTTGTGATGTCATACACCTCTAGCCAGCAGTCCAAGAGAGCTAATTAGGCTTTTCTTATCTTAAATCAAACACGTCTCTATATGTACTTTGTACCAACACAGGGGTTTTGAGGTACAGTAGTGTGTCGTACAGAACTGCTTGATTGACACCTCCATGACACCTTACAGTAGGCCTATATACAGTATGTTTACTGTATTAGTTCTGTAGCTTCTATGGAAGTTGGTGCACACTTAGAAATGCAGTGTACAGTGTTAATGCCCATGGCCAGGAGATGCTCAATGGAACATGTCCCATACAGAGGGAGGGGGACTCTAGCAACATCAGGATTTGATGGCTGTAATAAAAGATTGTGCGCGCCCACACATGCACACACACACACAGAAATACAGGCAGGCTAAACACACACAAGCACATTTACACAAACAAGGGCCTACACATCATTTATATGCAACACAAAGGCCTAGAGGTAGACATCCATCTGTATACATTTCCATTGTTTATCCCTCTCTTATTCACACACGCACACAATTAATACATCCATTTAGCTAATTCTCCACATTGTCATCAAGGTTAAATTCATTACAGCAGAAATATATATATATACACACACACACACACATACACCTATACACACACACACACACACACACACACACACACACATATATATATAGCAAATATTCAAATATTCCTTTTTAAATATGGTACCTGATCTTGTCTGCCACTAGAACAAAACAGATGCTTCATGGGCCACACATACACACAGCCAAACCAGCTATGAAAACAGAGATGCTTGTACTAAAACACACACACAGACAGCATGAGTGTGATGTCATTCTCTGCTTAGGATGCAATGACTCCAACTCTACATACTATAAATGTTTAAAATCACTGTACATTTATCATCAATACATTATTGTAAATTACTGCCACTGTACTTTTCATTACACACTGCTTCCATCATTTAAATACTGCAAATGCTGAAGTCATTACAGCTCTACGTCCTTTTGTTTATTTTCACTTTTGTTCCTTTTCTCTTTTTTTCATTCATTCGGTTATTTCTCCAAACTGCTGTTTGGACGGCCTCTCCAATCTTCTTTTCAATTAATTTGTCTGTTGTTGTTTATTTTCTCCTATTCCCTGCTCCCTGTTGAGCTCCCATCTCCTCCTTTCACCTGGTCTCCGAGAGTGTGGCCTCGCTAAGCAGGTCAATGGAAAATATGTAATGTATGTTAGGCCAAGGCTGGACAGTCTGTGTGCATGTGTGTAGCGATAAGGATAAAGTACAGTAGCAATGATGGATGTCCAGGGATAAACAGATGAGTGCCTGTAAACCAATATGACCTTGCCCGATTGCACAGTTAGAGAGGCACATGTTTGCAAGGACAAGGATTTGTACACATGCACATACACACACAAATACATAATGGTTTTAAGCATTTTATTCACTACATACAAAACCTGCTTTTTGTTGTGTTTTGTTGAGTGTGTTTGGTGGTTGTCTGTCATGAAAGCAATTAAAAGTTAAGTTTTAAGCTAAAATGATTGCTTTAAAAGTCAAAAGGATAATAAAAAAAACAATGCGGTTGCATTTCATTGGATATATAGTCTCAGATGATGCCCCCAGTACTGTTTGCAAAGTCATCCTATATCCTTAAGCCTTGTTCACATTGGAACGCATGTGAAAGTCTTGTGGGATTGTGACGCTGCGGTTATGGAGGCGAGTGCAAACGAACTAAAAAACACAACGGTGAAACGTAAAACAGCCACGAGCCC
>JAODLL010005698.1:0-10387 GCA_026546735.1 Forbesichthys agassizii
TTTTGGGGATGGTGGGAATGGGACTCCCGATGTTTGTTTGTGATTGGAGGGTTGGGATGATTAGTGTAACATGAGTGGTGGTATTACTTAAATTTTTATATATTGTATTGTTTTTAATGACGTTGTAATGTGAAGCACTTTGTGTTACATGAATTTGTATGAAAAGTGCTATGTAAATAAAGATTGATTGATTGATTGATTGATTGATTGAAGACCGTTTACATTTAGTGTGTATCACACATTTCTTATTTACAGCAGTGGGTCAGTGCAGACCTTAGACAATGCCAGGTATGGGAAAGTATCCATGGCCAAACTGGTCTCCTCTCCATTCTTTTCTGCCATCTGTCCTTTAAGGATCCGTGTTGCTGTCACTGTAGTTATGCCCATGCCTGCAAACAAGTGGAGACACCAGTGTCAGTTAGCTCAAGGCTGCTGTTGTGCTTTCAAGGTTGCTTCAATCCTGCATGTGTAAGTACTATCTGGTGACCGGTGACAAAACACCCTTATTGAACTTGAGGTATTAACAATGTCGGCCTATAGGAAACCTAACATGAGCAGGCTAATACAAATTCCCAAACATAACAACTTAGAAGTAAAATATGACACAATTAATAAATGTAAAGACTTGTAAATAATAAACAATTGATCTCATAGAGTTAAATAAAGTTGCATCTCCTGAATATGGTCTAGTGTTGTAATGCTGTAATGTAATGTGGCTTTCAAGATCAGGACGGTAACACCAGCCTAGTAGAGAAAGATATCAGTGTTGAATATGCATATTGTGAATACATACATGGAATTGAAATGCAACTCTGTACAACTATGAGTAAATGTGTGTATTTATGGCTATATCAGTAGAACGACTTAATAAGGAATCTGCGGCATTGTTGAACTTGCACAGATACATTCACCTAAGGTGTTATGGTGTACATTTCACATTAACAAATGTAATTCATTCATTATAATTCAGGAACAACTGCACATTTTCTAAAGATACTAAATACTACTACATCTTACACAGCTATTACACTCACCATCTCCCAGGAAAAGGATGATGTTGTTGGCTTTGCGGATATTGGGCTTTATGCTGAGGGCAACATGCAAAGCCTGTTTCCCCTTGTTGTTCCAGTAGCTGGGATGGAGCTCCTCCTCTGAGGAGACAGGGTTTTATAGTGTACAGAAGCTCCTGTTCACAATGCTTTATTACAACATTGTTAAATGCATGCTATACTGTATTTAGGAAATAGAACTACTTAGGTTGGCTGGTGGGTTGGGGTTAAGTGTCTTACATACTGTAAGAACACCAAGGGCATGGGACATGGAATGGAAGCAAGGCATTTCACATGCTCAGTTGTGAAGCCTTTTTAAATATGGACTACTCAATATTGTCATATTAGGTATTTTCTGTCATCTATACAATCATATCAATTAATGTATATGTTAATACAGTGTGTCATAATTTTGTAAATAGCAGATGTATTGGACATACTCTATTTGACTTATTTACAATAGGCATTTTAACTGCTCCATCTTAATGATATCAGTACAACCCAGGTCACAAATGCAATGTACCAAAGGTCAGTTATATTATTACCTGTCATTACCCAGTAACAATATGATATTCATGATAAATGATAAGGAACAAATAACTAATATTAGAACTGAAAAGGTTTTCCTGCACTGGGTCACCTTTCATATAGCCTTTATATGTTATATGCTGTATTAAAAGGTTGTAGCCTAATGATTGTACTGTACACCGTTTTTTATAAAATATTGTTGAAGAGGGTTCTTAGTCAAATGCATAGATGCTTTAGCACATAACACTTTCCCACTATATAAATATACATTATGTGTATATATGTACAGTATCTCATAATTTAAGTACTAGCCTACCAATTGATGTTAAACACCTTGCTGCTGTCAGGGTTAGTATCTTATACACTTTTCCCTGAAATGAAACATTACCAGTAGACCATCATTGTAGATTATGTGTATTGAGTATTGTGACCTCTTGACATCATAATCTCATCAAATAAGAAAACACTTAAAATCCTTTGTAGGGCAAGGAACCATATTTGGTCACTTCACTGAACATTCAAAATGACGTTGCCACGCTTCTCTTTGAGGCAGTATAAACATGGATTTCTCCCAGCCATTTACAGAAAATCAGGCTATGTCACAGTTAGTTACACCAGGGCATCTGACCAATCAGGAGTTGCACGGAGCATTTCCAATTCAGTTTACTTTCAGAATTCCGAAAATACGCTTTTGTGCTCCTACCTACTCTGACATCTACTGTTATAACATCGAAATTAATAATGAATGGTCGATGAAACTTACACATTATACAGTTGTTGTGTTACATGATGAAATAGCCGTTAAGATAGCCAATGAGATAGCCATTGTTTTAAAAAGATTTTCAATAAGTTAATTAAATCTGTTCTTGAAAAATGAAGGCACCATATTTGATCATACTGCATGTATTTTAAAAAAAAACTCATTGTGTTTAGTAAGACATACATAGTATTTAAACATTTGTTTTATTTTTTATATTATAAACAAATAATGCATTCTAACTTATGATAATTACTTAATAATGCAGCTGCTTCAAAAAGTACAATGAAGCAGTTACCTAAGGGACTGGGTTTTAAAGCGTGAAAGAAAAAACATTAAATAAAAAATATTTTTTTATGTGGACAAAAGTTTAAAATGTTTTTAAATAATAAATACAAATATATCAATAAATATTCTTAAATAAATATTTTAAGGTTTTTAATTTTAAGTTCATATGTTTTCTAATATTATATATATACACTTTTTGGAAAAAAACGTAACAGAGTAGGGCAAGAAACCATATATGGTCACTTCGTTGACCTTGATTTGCAGCATAACAATGGTTCATTTTGAAAAAAGTGACAACAGTAATAATGCATTGTAATATCCTCAATAACACTCTAAGTATTTCAATGAGTGCCCTATAAAAGGTTAACGCCGTAAACCACTAAATTCATACAGACTGCAAATACAACAAGGACCTTACCTGGAATTAAAGAAAATGCCCATTCTGTTACTGTTAAAAGCAGTATTAATCCTGCTATGAGGCTGTGTTGGCGAGCCATGGTGTAGAAAGGTTTTGCCAGTAGTTAAAGCCCTTTTATAACTGAAGGCTGGGCGTAAAGGTCGCAAACCCTGTGATATTGAAAACATAGTTTTGTAGAGACTTTGGTACAGCATTTTAGTATGTCTTTTTAAGCTTTTAATACAAAAGTCCACTGATCATATTTCTATCCAATGAAATCCTGCACCCATTCAAACAATTGAAGTTGCTTTAATTTGGTAACATCTTATACCACACAATTATGGATTCAACACAGTGCTTAGTGCAATATTATTAAGTCATTAAACCTCTCTTAGTTTGTAACAATCAGTTTGTAGCAATCAGTTAGTTCAAGACTATACAAAAATAGAGTTTCAATACAAATACATTATCATCCATTATTACCATACAATGATACCTGTTACGACTATAATTTAGTTCAAGGTCAAGTTCAACCCCTTATTTGTCCCCATGGGGCAATTGGTTTTGGCAAGTACCACATGACATACACAAAGTTAAGCCAATGATTGTAAACATTCCTAAATAAAAATAAATCACCAATACCCAGATGTGGGTGATATTAGGTAAGGTGTGAGTAAAATTTAAAAAATTAAAAATGTATAAAAAATAAATACAAATGAAAAATAAGAGTAAAACCGTACGGACCACATCTCATCAACAATAAAATAAAAAATAGAATAACAATCGTCAGCGTCATCATCGTCACCACCACTACCAGAATTGTGACAAAGGATCAGAAGATACAAAACCAAACCAAAAACCTCACACCACAGTAGTCATCATCTGCCCTTCTGGCCAGAATGTATTAGAGCAATAGCCATGGAAATTATGATAATAATTGATAACCCTATAAAATCAGTTGACAGAACACTTTCACTCAACATGGATAATATAATAGTTTGTGACCCTGCAAATAAGGGATCAATATAGTTTGGTTACTGTTAGTTACAACGCTAATGCCTGGGGACCAGACTCATCGGAGAGCTCATGTTTCATTTGCTCTGGCAGATACGTCAGGTCACCCATACATTTAAACAGATTTATACCCAGCCTGGATTTGGGCTGGCCAATCACAACCATGTGCAACTGTAAAATGGGGTATAGGTTTGCTATACAGAAGCACAGTCGAGTAAACAACCATCGAGAGGCATTTGGTCTGCACCCATTGATACTGTAGGCTATTGCTCCATGGAAATAAAAAATGAAAATTACATTCCAGACTACAATAATAAGCATGTGCCTGGTGATTACAGGTGCCTGATGTTAAAGTGAACCAGTGTGATACTGTAAGGACTGCAGCATATTACAGCACTTTTAACACTATAACGAGTCATTTTGAAACATGAATCTCACATTGTTTGCTGTTTGATTACAGTAACTGTTTTTAAATAGACTTTTTGTACTTTTCAATTTGAACATACTGTATAGGCAAAACATTGTAAACAGACTTTAAACAATTGGTTAAGTGATGATCTTTTAACAATGAGCATAGTGATAGTAAAAGTTATTTTATTAGAGAAGAAAATCCTATCAAATTATACTGTATATGTACTTTATATGAACAGTGTCAGGGTTTAATGGCGGCATTTACCGGTCTGCCATGCTTCCCAGGTTTCCCACACACATATGAACGCATCCTGGACTTTGTCTTTGCTTGTCATTCCTCAATTATCCACAGTATGTATCCCTCTATCACACCCTGTCCTTGTTGCTGTTCTGGTGAGTGTTTTTGCGTGCTTAATTCAAATTATAATAGTTCTAACCACCAACCTGCGTTTGGTTTCGGCCATCTCTACTTGCTGTGTGACAAAGAGAGTGTCTTTGTGAAACATGTCTTTAGATATATTGATTTTAATCAGTCCGATGTATGTATTTAGTGTCCAATGGGAAAAATAATTACTATGATCTGTTGTGATCTTTGTACAAAGATAAGTTAAATATTACCACATATTTGTTTGAATAGTACCAAAGCAACTAAAATAAACATTGGTTGAGAACTCAACATCAATGTCACTCAATGTATTTACTTTTTTTTTACAAAGGGACTATGATTAAGTACCATTACAGGTATTATCAGCAAGTGGTAAAGGTGCTTTTATTGTCACATACATATAGCAAAATTTATCTTTGAATTTAACCCATCCCTCAAGGGAGCAGTTTAACCAACCAAATACACTTTAAGGTATAAGATTAAACCTACAGTAACCAACAGCAGTATACATGTTTGTTTTTAAATGCTTTATCATCTCTGGACTATGGTGAACATCAGTGGTGAATGCTTATTACAGTTGGTTTAAAAATGTTTAAAAATGTTAATTTAACCACCTACCAAATATTCTCATGTTATAAAAGCCTTAGTAGTGCTAGTAATTGTGTCATTGTCACGTTTGCACCGAGGTAATGACCCAAACGCGAGACACGTAGCGAATCTAAAAAAAAAAAGGTATATTTCAAAACACTGATACATACATCAACAATAA
Source organism: Forbesichthys agassizii (assembly GCA_026546735.1). Lineage (NCBI taxonomy): Eukaryota > Metazoa > Chordata > Actinopteri > Percopsiformes > Amblyopsidae > Forbesichthys > Forbesichthys agassizii. Next base: position 5,599 of record JAODLL010005698.1, read on the forward strand.
CCGACACAGGACTGGGTATAACACTGGCTATATACACAGGTAGACAAGACATGAAGACAGACCATTGGCTAACAACAATGAGGAACAGGTGCAGCACATCAGACGTGAGTACACAGACACAGGTGTAATTAACGAGTGACGGGCAAACAGGCTCAATATACAGGGTAAACACATGAAGTGACGAGACTAACACAGGACAGGGATCACGAAACAATACAGTCATGTCTTATCACATTTTATTACATGGACTTTGGAGGTTGGTTTGTATAACTGCCATGATATGTGATGTGCAGGGTTGGGTAGGTTACTTTTTGAATGTAATCAGTTACAGTTGCTCGTTACCAGACTAAAATTCTAATCAGTAATATAATTTACTAATTTAGTAACATAATCAAATTACTAAACGCCTAAACACAGCAATCTACTGCATTTACACACCAAATCTTTCTATTTTTTTAACGTTTATGTTGCTCAGGGGATCAGATTAAAATTACTATTTTGGAATTATTTATTGACCTTAATAAAAGGTTAATAAAAGAACAGAATATTGTCTTATGCAGTTTTCTCCTTTTAAATTTGATAGTCCTAGAAGTAATCATCTTATTTTTAACAAATGCCTGTAGGTTATATTGTTTTAGCTGGTAACTGTAACGGATTACAGTTACAGGTTTTATGTAATCAGGTAAATGATTACATGTAATCAGTTACTTCCCAGTCCTGATGATGTGTCATGTTGTTTTGAAATTGACAATATTTTTCTCTATTACAGAAGTAGGGTTTGTTTCCCTGCCACTATATTCTACAGATTCTAAATGTGTGCCACTTTTGTTTATAAAGCTTCTAAACATACTGTAAATATCAAAAAATGGACCACTGCATGTTTAAATAAAATATAAATAAGACATTTGTTTTGATCCCATTATGTCTATTTATCAAAATAGCTCAATAGGCCATAAACCAAACATTATCATTATGTCAATAACTACTACATTCTACCATCTTGAAATGAACCTCAAAAGGATGGTGTTCCTATGATGGGTGATAATTAAATGACTGTCAGCCATCCAGCACTAGGAGGAGCATTCCCCCTCAGAGCTTCAAACATTGTTATTGCACTAGTTTCTCCCTCCAGTGCAATTCAGGAGACAAATTGTTTTAAGCAAGACATTTGTAAATGGTTATGGATTGGCTTAGTGCTAAGGAGAAATACACACTAACATGTCACAGGTTTAATGCCAGATGTATTTAAATTGCCATTGAATACTGTTTATATGTATAATTGAATTTTTGTAGAATGAAATCAAGGAGAAGGGGTTTGTTTTGTATTTTTATTTTATACAACACTTTTTTAACCTTATAAAATGCATTTATAGTATCTGCTTACAAAATAGATTAATGCCAAGAGATGACAAATTGAAGAAACCATGAGGACAAACTTGAAAGCTCCAGTACATTTTCACCGTGATGTAAACTGTAAAGTACAGCCCCTCCTGCTGTATACCAACCAACTGCCAATATGGGTTTAGTGTAAGCTGAAGACTTGAAATGTATTTGTACATTGCTTATCAGTACTAGTGTTCTTCTTAGGAGAACTACCCAACAGTACTTCAGTAAACATCAAACATCAGTGATTAGTTTAGCCTGGATTTTTGAGCTAAAACCTGTCTCTGCTATATAGCCACCATCTCAATGCAGAGTATTTTGTCAGTTCTTAGATTGTGCATTGACATGCCATCTTCAAACCCAATGCTTTGGCGCATAGGGAAAAGTCTGATGTGGTGAGGTTAGCCCAAAGGAAATTCCTCTTTTCCCATTTCTTACAACTATGACAACAATAAATACATTGTCCCAACCAAAGATCTCTCTAACTCACACAAAATGTGTCCTTTTGATGTCTTTAACATAAACGCTGCAAAATTATCCCGTCTACTACTTATTTGTCACTGTGTAGATGTGTGCATCACAGTATATGTAGTGTACACGTAGATGGACCACACATACTATAATGGTTTTCATTTATGTTGGGTCAAAGGACGTGGGTTTGAGAGAGTTAATGCTAGCCCCATGTTTGAATTATAATATATGGAGTCATTGGAAGATATGGGAAAGAAACAGACTCAGATGGAGTTCTCCTTTAAAAAAAATGGCCGCTGGCCACTCAACAAGACTAATTTCTTGTGAGTTTTATGTAAATGCATGTGTGTGTGCCTCTGACACACAATGCATGTTGATGTCTGGACCGAGGACCATGAGCAGGTGTACACTGCCTGGCAAGGCATCTGCGTGTATATGTTTGAGTTCAGCTGAACAGCAGCCAGAGGAGGCCAGCAATGGCTAGCATCAGCCAAGCGGGTGAGACCACATGTCCGGCTGAAGCAGTCAGGTGAGGTGGGCAGTCTGTGTAGGGCTCCAGACAGGCTGCGTAGGCCATGACATGAGCCACGTAGTTCTGCTCCTTCACCCCATGGAAGAGGTGGGCCATGGGCCCTTTGGCATAAATGGCCACATCCTCCCCACCATGGGTCTCTGCATCGAGTGGGACAGCAGCCTGCTGCATGTACTCCTCGTCATCTACAGAGAGGAGGTTTATTGTTAAGGGTTTTGGAGCCACTGTCCACCATTTGTAGACCATTGTACTAGACATTATTGTGCTTCGCAGGTCAAAGATGTGCAGTGTTCAGAAAGTGGTGCGTTTTGCTGTTATTGACCAATTAGCAACCCATGGTATGGTCACACAACTGACATTGGATGCTCCATCACTCCAGGGTTTGTATTTGCAAAGCAACTTCCTCAAAAATAGGATGGCAAACTGCCATTTATTTCTAATCTGAGATGTTGCTGTGCTGAAATTTGACAACAAAACCATTTAGTCTATTTCGCCAGACATGGTCCAATCTCAAAAAAGCCAACAGGTTTACGCTATAATTCAAAGACCAAAGTGAACTACACCCACATCAACACACAACTGCAATGACTAAAGTGAATGATGCGGAACAGCAGTGGGTGGAAGTGGATCATCAATGTTCCATAAAGAAGTTCAAACAGTCTAAGGAAGGGATTCTATATTTCTGGACATACTGTAGTGGCATATTAGATTGGTCATTGGTCACCAGAGACCAGTGTTGGGCAAGTTACTCCGGAATAGTAATACGATTGTATGTATTACTCCTTCAAAAAGTGATAATATTAATTTTCTTATTACTGGGTATTAAAAGTAGTTTGTTACATTATTTGTTACATTGCTATATTACTTTCTCAATCACGACCCTGCCTCGCCTACCTCAATAATGAACCTTATAGGAGTCAACAATCTGCCAAAGTGAAAACATTGCAGCTTCTCAAACCAGTTTTTGCAACACAGTAATGCAGCATTACTTGGATTAGTCATTGTAATGTTATTACCATTTTGGAAAAGGGAATTTGATACACTACACTAAAAAAGTAATATTACAGTAACTAGTAACTGCCAAACACTGCCAGAGACACAGTGGAGAAAAGATGGACGTGTGTGTTTGAGTGTGTGCATGGGTTTTGTGTTCCTCAGGAAGTTCCTGTTAGCTGAGGGATTTATGGTGATTAGAGGCAAACTATTAATTCTGCACAGATATCAATTGCTTGAAAGTACCCTGCCAATAACAGGATAATTGAAAATAATTGCTAATGATACTAAATGTTAGACACTACACTTTGTTGCTCTGTTTTCCAACAGAGCAACAAAGACATGAGTCATCTTCCAGCCACAGTTTAGTTCAGCTCGTCTAGGCCTATACACAAATTGCAGACATGCTAGCGCCACATCTGACAGCCATTTATTTACAGTAATATACTCACAGTAATCTACCATTGTGATGTTCCCTCTGCTTCCATTTATTTGTACATAGCCGGGGCCATTGGCATACAGGATGCTGGTGAAAGGCATGTTGTCATCAGCCTTCTTTGGTGCCAGGCCTGAATAGGGGAGAAGGTGAGTACATAACAAGTAGACACATAAGCATTATGCTGATGGGAAATACAAGAAACGTTCCTCATAAGAAATCCAAAATGCAGTATATTATTATTAATTTTACTATTTGATTTTAGTTGCATTTCTAGTTGTGTCAATGTTTTTCTATTTGGGACTGAGTCTATATTTTCATCTTGGCTTATAAATCCCATTCATTTGACCAAGACTATAACCATTTCACATGAATACTCATACTGCACAAACTGGATGTAGCCAGGCCTTTGTACTGTATAGGCTACTACAGAATGTTTGTTGCACACTAATGAGACACTATGACAGCTTGTATATTTCTATAGTTGCTTCTGATAGTTACTATAATCCAACAATACTGTAGTGGGACCATACCAAAGATGGGGTTGCCTCTTGGAGTGTTCCCACCAAATGTGAATACATGGGAATGGTCTGCAGTGACCACAGTGAGTGTATCAGACTCTTTGGTGAGACGTGAGGCGTGGTGCACAGCCCGGTCAAACATCACAGCCTCTGTCAGTGCCAGCTTAGCAATGCCATCATGGTGACCATGGTCAATTCTCCCTCGTAATAGAGACAATAACAACATTAGAAAGCACATAAAAACTTCAGGGCAGAGATAAAATGGGCGCAGATAAAGAGCAGTACTAGTAGGAATTACATTTTAAAATGTATTGAGGAGCAAAACCTACGAACCAAATTTCACAATTCAATGTCGAACTCGTCAAGGCGTATATATTGTGGCAGACCGCCTTCGCAGCGCACGGTGAGGAGGTGAAAGTACCGGCTTTGGCTACTTGGTTCTTCAGTTATATC